>CM038393.1:17818955-18015437 GCA_021498475.1 Saguinus midas
ATCCAGCACAAAGACTGCTGAGGCAAGCGGATGCTGAAGTCACAGGTTCGAGACTGGCCTCGAAGGAAACAGTGTAGCCCGCTCCATATAAAAACAAAAACAGAAAAGTCTAAAACGGTGAGCTGGGCTTGGCATGTGCTCCATTCAGCAGCACCTACACTAGAATTGGGACGCTACACAGAAGGCCAGCCTGGTCGTAGCTTAAAAACTACACGCACAAGTGTGCTGCTTTTCGTATTTTGTCTCTTGGTTCTGACTGCTTTGTGGAAGTCAAATTAAGATAAATTGGAGGTACAGAGAAATAAAATTAGAAAGTTACCTGGACCTGGTGGTGTGGACAACTTCAACGGCAGCTATTTGAACGGCATTGGGATGACAATCACTTGAACTTAAAAGGCTGGTGTTGCAATAATCAAAGATCGCACTGTTGCACTCCAGCCTTTGTGACCAGAGGGAAACTCTACCTAATAAAGAAAGGCGTTTCTGGGCGTGGAGTCTCCGGGCACCTCGTTCTGTTTCCATTGCACACACTCATCAGTCTGATTACCTTTTTTTCTCTCTCTTTTATTATGTAAAGTGGGTTTGCATTGGAATGGTCAGGCTGACCTCGAACTCATGACCTCAGGAAACCCGCCCACGTCGGCCTCCCAAACTACTTAGATTGCTGGCGTGAATCGCAGAACCTGAGACAGTCTCTCGAATTTTTCTTCTAACAATACATTATAACACACCGGCACAGTGGCTCACAGCAGCCTGTCATTCAGACGCCTCAAAGGTCAAGGCGGGTAAATCTCGAGAAGTTGGCGGTTCGAGACCCGGCCGACATACATGGTGAATCCCCGTCTTTAAAATGAAAACACGCCAAGCGCCATGGCCCAAGCCTGTAATCCCAGCACTTTGGGAGGCTGAGGCGGGTGGATCACGATGTCAATGGATCGAGACATACTGGTCAAAATGGTGAAACCCCGTCTCTCGAAAAAATAACAAAACTTTAGCTGGGCATGGTGGCGCGTGCCTGTAATCCCAGCTACACGGGAGGCTGAAGCAGGAGAATTGCCAGAACCCAGAAGGCGGAAGTTGTGGTGAGCAGAGATCACGCCTTTGCCCTCGAGCCTGGGTAACAGTAGCGATACTCTGCCTCATAAAATAAATAAATAAATAAATAAATAAATAAATAAATAAATAAATAATTTAAAACGAAAACACAATTTGGGTTGGGCTCCGCGGCTCAAGCCTGTTTATCCAGCACAAAGACTGCTGAGGCAAGCGGATGCTGAAGTCACAGGTTCGAGACTGGCCTCGAAGGAAACAGTGTAGCCCGCTCCATATAAAAAGCAGAAAACAGAAAAGTCTAAAAACGGTGAGCTGGGCTTGGCATGTGCTCTTTTCAGCAGCACCTACACAAGGACTGGGATGCTACACAGAAGGCCGGCGTGATCCAAGCGTAAAACTTACAGGCAGAGGTGTGCAGCTTTTCATATTTGATTTCTTGGTTGTGACTGCTTGTGGAAGTCCAATAAAAATAAATTGGAGGTACAGAAAAATAAAAACAGAAAGTTACCTGGACCTGGTGGTGTGGACACCTGCTATCCCAGCTTCTTGAAGGGCACTGGCATGAAAGTCACTTGAACATAAAAGGCTGGTGTTGCAATAAGCAAAGATCGCACTGTTGCACTCCAGCCTTTGTGACCAGAGGGAAACTCTACCTAATAAAGTAAGGCGTTTCTGGGCGTGGAGTCTCCAGGCACCTCGTTCTGTTTCCACTGCACACACTCATCAGTCTGATTACCTTTCTTTTTTTCTCTCTCTCTTTTATTACGTTAGGTGGGATTTCAACAAAATGAACAGGCTGACCTCGAACTCTTGACCACAGGATACCCACCCACCTCGGCCTTTCAATATGCTTAGAGTGCTTGTGTGACTGGCAGCACCCGGCAGAGTCTCTCTGATGTACTTTTTGACAAAATACTATAACATTAAGAAACCGTGACTCACGGCAGCCTGTTATGCATTGGCCTCAAAAATCAAGGCAGGCGGATTCCGAGAATTGCTCTTTTGAAACCCGCCCGACAAACTTTGTGATTACAACAAAACATTGTGTGTAAAACCAAAATACATTATGGGTTGGGCTCCGCGGCTCAAGCCTGTCGATCCAGCACAAAGAATGCCGAGGCAAGCGGATGCTGAAGTCACAGGTTCGAGACTGGCCTCGAAGGAAACAGTGTAGCCCACTCCATATAAAAAGCAAAAAAAACAGAGAAGTCTAAAAACGGTGAGCTGGGCTTGGCATGTGCTCTCTTCAGCAGCAGCTACACAACACTTGGGACGCTACAGAGAAGGCCGGCGTGATCCATGCGTAAAACTCACAGGCAGAGGTGTGCAGCTTTTCATATTTTATTTCTTGGTTGTGACTGCTTGTGGAAGTCAAATAAAGATAAATTGGAGGTACAGAAAAATAAAAACAGAAAGTTACCTGGACCTGGTGGTGTGGACACCTGCTATCCCAGCTTCTTGAACGGCACTGGCATGAAAGTCACTTGAACTTAAGAGACTGGTGTTGCAATAGGCAAAGCTGGCTCTGTTGCACTCCAGCCTTTGTGACCAGAGGGAAACTCTACCTAATAAAATAAAGGCGATTCTGAGCGTGGAGTCTCCGTGCAACTCGTTTTGTTTCCATTGCACACACTCATCAGTCTGATTGATTACCTTTCCTTTCTTCTTTCTCTCTTAATAGGTGAAGTGGGTTATCACCAAAATGCACAGGCTCACCTCGACCTCGTGACCTCAGGATACTCGCTCACCTCGGCCTTTCAAAGTGCTTGGATTGCATGTGTGACTGGCAGCACCCGGCAGAGTCTCTCTGATTGACTTTTTGACAAAATATTCTAACATTCAGAAACAGTGGCTTAGGGCAGCCTGTCATTCTTTCCCCTCAAAAATCAAGGCGGGCGGATCACGAGAAGTTGGGCTTTCGAGACCCGCCCGACCAAGCTTGTGATACCCTGTCTTTAAAACAAAAACACAATTTGGGTTGGGCTCCGCGGCTCAAGCTTGTTGGCCCAGAACAAAGAATGCCGAGGCAGGCGGATGCTGAACTCTCAGGTTCGAGACTGGCCTCGAAGGACACAGCTGAGTCTGCTACCTATGAAAAACAGAAAAACACAAAAGCATAAAAAAGCTGAGCTGGGCTCGGAATGTGCTCGCTTCAGTAGCACCTACACTAGAATTGGGACTCTACACAGAAGGCCAGCGTTGTCGTAGCTTAAATATTACACGCACGGGTGTGCAGCTCTTCGTATTTTATTTCTTGGTTCTGACTGCTTCGTGGAATGTCAATTAAAGATAAATTGGAGGTACAGAGGAATAAAATTAGTAAGTTACCTGGACCTGGTGGTGTGGACAACTGCAACACCAGCTACTTGAATTTCATTGGGATGACAATCACTTGAACTTAAAAGGCAGGTGTTGAAATAAACAAAGATCGCACTGTTGCACTGCACCCTTGGTGACAAGAGGTATACTGCACGTAAGGAAGAAAGGCTGTTCTGGGGGTGGAGTCTCCGGGCATTTCCTTTTGTTGCAATTGCACACAGTCATCTGTCTGATTACCCTTTCTCTCTCTCTGTCTCTCTCTCTCCCTCTCTTTTATTATGTAAACTGGGTTTGCATTGGAATTGTCAGGCTGACCTCGAACTGTTTACCTCAGGAAACCCGCCTACTTCGGCCTCCCAAACTACTTAGATTGCTTGTGTGCATCGCAGTACCTGGCACAGTCTCTCTAATTTTTCTTTTAACAATACATTATTACACACTGACACAGTGGCTCACAGCAGGATGTCATTCAGACGCCTCAAAGGTCGAGGCGGGTAAATCACGAGAAGTTTTCTGTTCGAGACCCGGCCTGCCAACACGGTGGAACCCCATCTTGAAAAGGACAACACGCAGGGCGCGATGGCTCAAGCCTTTAATCCCAGCACTATGGGAGGCTGAGGCGGGTGGATCACGATGTCAATTGATCGAGACCAACCTGGTCAAAATGGTGAAACCCCGTCTCTAGTACAAATACAAAAAATTAGCTGGGCATGGTGGCGCGTTCCTGTAATCCCAGCTACTTGGGAGCCTGTAGCAGAAGAATTGCCTGAACCCAGGAGGCGGAGGCTGTGCTGAGCCGAGATCGCACCTTTGCCCTCCAGCCTGGGTAACAGCAGGGAAACTCCGCCTCGAAATATAAATAAATAAATAAACAAACAAACAAATAAATAAATAAAATAAAACGAAAACACAATATATGTTAAGCTCCGCGGCTCAAGCCTGTTGGCCCAGCACAAAGAATGCCGAGGCAGGCAGATGCTGAAGTTACAGCTTCGAGACTGGCCTCCGAGGACACAGCGTAGTCTGCTACCTATGAAAAACAGAAAAACAAAAAAGCATCAAAAAAGCTGAGCTGGTCTCGGAATGTGCTCGCTTCAACAGCACCTACACTAGAATTCGGACGCTACACGGAAGGCCAGCGTGGTCGTAGCTTAAAAATGACACGCACAGGTGTGCTGCTTTTTGTATTGTATTTCTTGGTTTTCACTGCTTTGTGGAAGTCAAATAAAGATAAATTGGAGGTACAGAGAAATAAAATTAGAAAGTTACCTGGACCTGGTGGTGTGGACAACTTCAACCGCAGCTATTTGAATGGCATTGGGAGGACAATCGCTCGAACTTAAAAGGCAGGTGTTGCAATAAGCAAAGATCGCACTGTTGCAATCCAGCCTTGGTGACCAGAGGGAAACTTTACGAAATAAAGAATGGGGTTTCTGGGCATGGAGTCTCCGGGACCCTCGTTCTGTTTCCATTGCACACACTCATCAGTCTTATTACCTTTCCTCTTTTCTTTCTCTCTTAATAGGTGAAGTGGGTTATCACCAAAATGCACAGGCTGACCTCGACCTCCTGACCTCAGGATACTCGCTCACCTCGGCCTTTCAAAGTGCTTAGATTGCATGTGTGACTGGCAGCGCCCAGCAGAGTCTCTCTGAATTACTTTTTGACAAAATATGATAACATTCAGAAACAGTGGCTCACGGCAGCCTGTTATTCCTTGGTCTCAAAAATCAAGGCGGGCGGATCACGAGAAATTTTGCTTTCAAAACCCACCGGACCAACATTGTGATTAAAACAAAGCATTGTGTGTAAAACAAAAACACAATTTGTGTTGGGCTCCGCGGATCAAGCCTGTTGATCCAGCACAAAAAATGCCCAAGCAAGCGGATGCTGAAGTCACAGGTTCAATACTGGCCTCAAAAGACACAGCATAGTCTGCTACCTGTGAAAAACAGAAAAACAGAAAAGCATCAAAAAAGCTGAGCTGGGCTCGGGATGTGCTCGCTTCAGCAGCACCTACACTAGAATTGGGACGCTACACAGAAGGCCAGAGTGGTCGTAGCTTAAAAATGACACGCACAGGTATGCAGCTTTTCGAATTTTATTTTTTGGTTTGACTTCTTTGTGGACGTCAAATAAAGATAAATTGGAGGTACAGAGAAATACAATTAGAAAGTTACCTGGACCTGGTGGTGTGGACAACTTCAACCGCAGCTATTTGAACGGCATTGGGAAGACAATAGCTCGAACTTAAAAGGCAGGTGTTGCAATAAGCAAAGATCGCACTGTTGTAATCCAGCCTTTGTGACCAGAGGGAAACTCTACCTAATAAAGAAAGGCGTTTCTGGGCGTGGAGTCTCCGAGCACCTCGTTGTGTTTCCACTGCACACACTCATCAGTCTGATTACCTTTCTTTTTTTCTCTCTCTTTTATTACGTTAGGTGGGATTTCAACAAAATGAACAGGCTGACCTCGAACTCTTGACCTCAGGATACCCACCCACCTCGGCCTTTCAAAGTGCTTAGAGTGCTTGTGTGACTGGCAGCGCCCGGCAGAGTCTCTCTGATGTACTTTTTGACAAAATACTATAACATTCAGAAACCGTGGCTCACGGCAGCCTGTTATTCATTGGCCTCAAAAATCAAGGCGGGCGGATCATGAGAAATTGGGCTTTTGAAACCCGCCGGACAAACATTGTGATTACAACAAAACATTGTGTTTAAAACCAAAACACATTATGGGTTGGGCTCCATGGCTCAAGCCTGTCAATCCAGCATAAAGAATGCCGAGGCAAGCGGAGGCTGAAGTTACAGGTTCGAGACTGGCCTCGAAGGATACAGCGTAGCCCGCTCCATATAAAAAGCAAAAAAACAGAGAAGTATAAAAACGGTGAGCTGGGCTTGGCATGTGCTCTCTTCAGCAGCACCTACACAACAATTGGGATGCTTCACAGAAGGCCAGCGTGATCCTAGTGTAAAAATTACACGCAGAGGTGTGCAGCTTTTTGTATTTTATTTCTTGGTTGTGACTGCTTTGTGGAAATCAAATGAAGATTCATCGAAGGTACAGAAAAATAAAAATAGAAAGCTACCTGGACGTGGTTGTGTGGAAACCTGCTACCTCAAGATCTTGAACAGCATGGGGATGAAAATCACTTGAAGTTAAAAGGTTGGTGCTGCAATAAGCAAAATCGAACTGCTGCACTTCAGCCTTGGTGACCAGGGGGATACTATACCTAATAAAGAAAGGCGTTTCTGGGCGTGGGTCTCCGGGCTCCTGGTTTTGCTTCAGTTGCACACACTCATCAGTCTGATTACCCTTTTTCTCTCTCTCCCTTTAATTATGTAAGCTGGCTTTGCATTGGAATGGTCAGGCTGACCTCGAACTCAGGACCTCAGAAAACCCGCTCACGTTGGCCTCCCAAATTACTTAGATTGCTGGCGTGTATTGCAGAACCTGGCACATTCTCTCTAATTTTTTTTTAACAGTACATTATAACACACCGGCACAGTGGCTCACAGCAGCCTGTCATTCAGACGTCTTAAAGGTCAAGGCGGGTAAATCACGAGAAGTTTTCTGTTCGAGACCTGGCCGACCAACATAATGAAACCCTGTCTTGAAAAGGAAAACACGCTGGGCGCAATGGCTCAAGCCTGTAATCCCAACACTTTGGGAGGCTGAGGCGGGTGGATCACGATGTCAATGGATCCAGACCAATCTGGTCAAAATGGTGAAACCCCCTCTCTAGTACAAACACAAAAAATTAGCTGGGCATGGTGGCGCGTTCCTGTAATCCCAGCTACTTGGGAGCCTGTAGCAGAAGAATTGCCTGAACCCAGGAGGCGGAGGTTGTGCTGAGCCGAGATCGCGCCTTTGCCCTCCAGCCTGGGTAACAGCAGGGAAACTCTGCCTCAAAAAATAAATAAATAAACAAACAAACAAACAAACAAATAAATAAATAAAACGAAAACACAATTTGGGTTAAGCTCCGTGGCTTAAGCCTTTTGGCCCAGCACAAAGAATGCCGAGGCAGGCGGATGCTGAAGTCACAGGTTCGAGACTGGCCTCCGAGGACACAGCGTAGTCTGCTACCTATGAAAAACAGAAAAACAGAAAAGCATCAAAAAAGCTGAGCTGGGCTCGGAATGTGCTCGCTTCAGCAGCACCTACACTAGAATTGGGACGCTACACAGAAGGCCAGCGTGATCCTAGTGTAAAATTACAGGCACAGGTGTGCTGCTTTTCGTATTTTATTTCTTGGTTTTGACTGCTTTGTGGAAGTCAAATAAAGATAAATTGGAGGTACAGAGAAATAAAATTAGAAAGTTACCTGGACCTGGTGGTGTGGACAACTTCAACCGCAGCTATTTGAACGGCATTGGGAGGACAATCGCTGGAACTTCAAAGGCAGGTGTTACAATAAGCAAAGATCGCACTGTTGCAATCCAGCCTTGGTGACCAGAGGGAAACTGTACTAAATAAAGAAAGGCGTTTCTGGGCGTGGAGTCTCCGGGCACCTCGTTCTGTTTCCATTGCACACACTCATCAGTCTGATTACCTTTCCTTTGTTCTTCATTTCTTAATATCTGTGTGGGTTATCACCAAAATGCACAGGCTGACCTCGACCTCGTGAAATCAGGATACTAGCTCACCTCGGCCTTTCAAAGTGCTGAGATTCCATGTGTGACTGGCAGCGCCCGGCAGAGTCTCTCTGAATTACTTTTTGACAAAATATGATAACATTCAAAAACGGTGGCTCACGGCAGCCTGTTATTCATTGGCCTCAAAAATCAAGGAGGGCGGATCACGAGAAATTGCGCTTTCAAACCCACCCGACCAACGTTGTGATTAAAACAAAGCATTGTGTGTAAAACAAAAACACAATTTGGGTTGGGCTCCATGGCTCAAGCCTGTTGGCCCAGCACAAAGAATGCCGAGGCAGGCGGATGCTGAAGTCAGAGTTTCGAGACTGGCCTCGAAGGATACAGCGTAGCCCGCTCCATATAAAAAGCAAAAACAGAGAAGTATAAAACGGTGAGCTGGGCTTGGCATGTGCTCTCTTCAGCAGCACCTACACAACAATTGGGATGCTTCACAGAAGGCCAGCGTGATCCTAGTGTAAAATTACACGCAGAGGTGTGCAGCTTTTGTATTTTATTTCTCGGTTTTGACTGCTTTGTGGAAGTCAAATAAAGATAAATTGGAGGTACAGAGAAATAAAATTAGAAAGTTACCTGGACCTGGTGGTGTGGACAACTTCAACCGCAGCTATTTGAACGGCATTGGGAGGACAATCGCTGGAACTTCAAAGGCAGGTGTTGCAATAAGCAAAATCGAACTGCTGCACTTCAGCCTTGGTGACCAGGGGATACTATACCTAATAAAGAAAGGCTGTTCTGGGGTGGAGTCTCCGGGACCCTCGTTCTGTTTCCATTGCACACACTCATCAGTCTGATTACCTTTCTCTCTCTCTCTCTCTCTCTTTTATTATGTAAACTGGGTTTGCATTGGAATGGTCAGGCTGACCTCGAACTCAGGACCTCAGAAAACCCGCTCACGTTGGCCTCCCAAATTACTTAGATTGCTGGCGTGTATTGCAGAACCTGGCACATTCTCTCTAATTTTTTTTTTAACAGTACATTATAACACACCGGCACAGTGGCTCACAGCAGCCTGTCATTCAGACGTCTTAAAGGTCAAGGCGGGTAAATCACGAGAAGTTTTCTGTTCGAGACCTGGCCGACCAACATAATGAAACCCTGTCTTGAAAAGGAAAACACGCTGGGCGCAATGGCTCAAGCCTGTAATCCCAACACTTTGGGAGGCTGAGGCGGGTGGATCACGATGTCAATGGATCCAGACCAATCTGGTCAAAATGGTGAAACCCCCTCTCTAGTACAAACACAAAAAATTAGCTGGGCATGGTGGTGAGTTCATGTAATCCAACCTACTTCGGAGGCTGAAGCAGGGGAATTGCCTGAACCCAAAAAGCGGAGGTTGTGCTGAGCCGAGATCGCGCCTTTGCCCTCCAGCCTGGGTAACAGCAGGGAAACTCTGCCTCAAAAAATAAATAAATAAACAAACAAACAAACAAATAAATAAATAAAATAAAACGAAAACACCATTTGGGTTGGGCTCCATGGCTCAAGCCTGTTGGCCCAGCACAAAGAATGCCGAGGCAGGCGGATGCTGAAGTCACAGGTTCCAGACTGGCCTCCAGGGACACAGCGTAGTCTGCTACTTACGAAAAAGAGAAAAACAGAAAAGCATCAAAAAAACTGAGCTGGGCTCGGAATGTGCTCGCTTCAGCAGCACCTACACTAGAATTGAGATTCTACACAGAAGGCCAGCGTGGTCATAGCTTAAAAATGACAGGCACAGGTGTGCTGCTTTTTGTATTTTATTTCTCGGTTTTGACTGCTTTGTGGAAGTCAAATAAAGATAAATTGGAGGTACAGAGAAATAAAAATAGAAAGTTCCCTGGACCTGGTGGTGTGGACAACTTCAACAGCAGCTATTTGCACAGCATTGGGAGGACAATCGCTGGAACTTCAAAGGCAGGTGTTACAATAATCAAAGATCACACTGTTGCAATCCAGCCTTGGTGACCAGAGGGAAACTGTACTAAATAAAGAAAGGCGTTTCTGGGCGTGGAGTCTCCGAGCACCTCGTTTTGTTTCCATTGCACACACTCATCAGTCTGATTACCTTTCCTTTGTTCTTCATTTCTTAATATCTGTGTGGGTTATCACCAAAATGCACAGGCTGACCTCGACCTCATGACCTCAGGATACTCGCTCACCTCGGCCTTTCAAAGTGCTTAGATTGCATGTGTGACTGGTAGGGCCCGGCAGTCTCTCTGAATTACTTTATGACAAAATATTATAACTTTCAGAAACAGTGGCTCACGGCAGCCTGTTATTCATTGGCCTCAAAAATCAAGGCAGGCGGATCACAAGAAATTGCGCTTTTGAAACAAACCCGACCAACATTGTGATTAAAACAAAGCATTGTGGGTAAAACAAAAACACAATTTGGGTTGGGCTCCATGGCTCAAGCCTGTTGGCCCAGGACAAAGAATGCCGAGGCAGGCGGATGCTGAAGTCACAGGTTCCAGACTGGCCTCCAGGGACACAGCGTAGTCTGCTACTTACGAAAAGAGAAAAACAGAAAAGCATCAAAAAAACTGAGCTGGGCTCGGAATGTGCTCGCTTCAGCAGCACCTACACTAGAATTGAGACGCTACACAGAAGGCCAGCGTGGTCATAGCTTAAAAATGACAGGCACAGGTGTGCTGCTTTTTGTATTTTATTTCTCGGTTTTGACTGCTTTGTGGAAGTCAAATAAAGATAAATTGGAGGTACAGAGAAATAAAAATAGAAAGTTCCCTGGACCTGGTGGTGTGGACAACTTCAACAGCAGCTATTTGCACAGCATTGGGAGGACAATCGCTGGAACTTCAAAGGCAGGTGTTACAATAATCAAAGATCACACTGTTGCAATCCAGCCTTGGTGACCAGAGGGAAACTGTACTAAATAAAGAAAGGCGTTTCTGGGCGTGGAGTCTCCGAGCACCTCGTTTTGTTTCCATTGCACACACTCATCAGTCTGATTACCTTTCCTTTGTTCTTCATTTCTTAATATCTGTGTGGGTTATCACCAAAATGCACAGGCTGACCTCGACCTCATGACCTCAGGATACTCGCTCACCTCGGCCTTTCAAAGTGCTTAGATTGCATGTGTGACTGGTAGGGCCCGGCAGTCTCTCTGAATTACTTTATGACAAAATATTATAACTTTCAGAAACAGTGGCTCACGGCAGCCTGTTATTCATTGGCCTCAAAAATCAAGGCAGGCGGATCACAAGAAATTGCGCTTTTGAAACAAACCCGACCAACATTGTGATTAAAACAAAGCATTGTGGGTAAAACAAAAACACAATTTGGGTTGGGCTCCGCGGCTCAAGCCTGTTGATCCAGCACAAAAACGCTGAGGCACTCGGATGCTGAAGTCAGAGTTTCGAGACTGGCCTCGAAAAAAACAGTGTAGCCCGCTCCATATAAAAAACAAAAAACAGAAAAGTCTACAAATGGTAAGCTGGGCTTGGCATGTGCTCTCTTCAGCAGCACCTACAAAAGAATTGGGACGCTACACAGAAGGCCGGCATGATCCTAGCGTAAACATGACACGCACAGGTGTACAGCTTTTCGTATTTTATTTCTTGGTTCTCACTGCTTCGTGGAAGTCAAATGAAGAAAAATTGGAGGTCCAGAGCAATACAATTAGTAAGTTACCTGGACCTGGTGGTGTCGACAACTGCAACACCAGCTACTTGAATGGAATTGGGATGACAATCACTTGAACTTAAAAGGCAGGTGTTGCAATAAGCAAAGATCGCACTGTTGCACTGCACCCTTGGTGACAAGAGGTATACTGCACGTAATAAAGAAAGGCTGTTCTGGGGGTGGAGTCTCCGGGCATTTCCTTTTGTTGCAATTGCACACAGTCATCAGTCTGAATACCCTTTCTCTCTCTCTCTCTCTCTCTTATTATGTAAACTGGGTTTGCATTGGAATGGTCAGGCTGACCTCGAACTCTTGACCTCAAGAAACCCGCCCTCGTCGGCCTCCTAAACTACTTAGATTGTTGGCGTGCATGGCAGAACCTGGCACAGTCTCTCTAATTATTTTTTTAACAATATATTATAACACACCGACAAAGTGGCTCACAGCAGCCTGTCATTCAGATGCCTCAAAGGTCAAGGCGGGTAAATCACGAGAAGTTGTCTGTTCGAGACCTGGCCGACAAGCATGGTGAAACCCTGTTTTGAAAAAGAAAACATGCCGGGCGTGATGGCTCAAGCCTGTAATCCCAACAATTTGGGAGGCTGAGGCGGGTGGATCACGATGTCAATGGGTCGAGACCAACCTGGTCAAAATGGTGAAACCCCGTCTCTAGTACAAATACAGAAAATTAGCTGGGCATGGTGGTGCGTTTCTGTAATCCAACCTACTGGGGAGGCTGAAGCTGGAGAATTGCCTGAACCCAGGAGGCGGAGGTTTTGCTTAGCCGAGATTGCGCCTTTGCCCTGAAGCCTGGGTAACAGCAGGGAAACTCCGCCTCAAAAAATAAGTAAACAATCAAACAAACAGTCAAATAAATAAATAAAATAAAATGAAAACACAATTTGGGTTGGGCTCCGTGGCTCAAGCCTGTTGGCCCAGGACAAAGAATGCCGAGGCAGGCGGATGCTGAACTCACAGGTTCCAGACTGTCCTCTGAGAACACAGTAGTCTGCTACTTACGAAAAAGAGAAAAACAGAAAAGCATCAAAAAAGCAGAGCTGGGCTCGGAATGTGCTCGCTTCAGCAGCACCTACACTAGAATTGAGACGCTACACAGAAGGCCAGCATGGTCGTAGCTTAAAAATGACAGGCACAGGTGTGCTGCTTTTTGTATTTTATTTCTCGGTTTTGACTGCTTTGTGGAAGTCAAATAAAGATAAATTGGAGGTACAGAGAAATAAAAATAGAAAGTTCCCTGGACCTGGTGGTGTGGACAACTTCAACAGCAGCTATTTGCACGGCATTGGGAGGACAATCGCTGGAACTTCAAAGGCAGGTGTTACAATAAGCAAAGATCGCACTGTTGCAATCCAGCCTTGGTGACCAGAGGGAAACTGTACTAAATAAAGAAAGGCGTTTCTGGGCGTGGAGTCTCCGAGCACCTTGTTTTGTTTCCATTGCACACACTCGTCAGTCTGATTACCTTTCCTTTGTTCTTTATTTCTTAATATGTGAAGTGGGTTATCTCCAAAATGCACAGGCTGACCTCGACCTCGTGACCTCAGGATACTCGCTCACCTCGGCCTTTCAAAGTGCTTAGATTGCATGTGTGACTGGTAGGGCCCAGCAGAGTCTCTCTGAATTACTTTATGACAAAATACTATAACATTCAGAAACGGTGGCTCACGGCAGCCTGTTATTCATTGGCCTCAAAAATCAAGGCGGGTGGATCACGAGAAATTGCGCTTTTGAAACAAACCCGACCAACATTGTGATTAAAACAAAGCATTGTGGGTAAAACAAAAACACAATTTGGGTTGGGCTCATGGCTCAAGCCTGTTGGCCCAGGACAAAGAATGCCGAGGCAGGCGGATGCTGAACTCACAGGTTCCAGACTGTCCTCTGAGAACACAGTAGTCTGCTACTTACGAAAAAGAGAAAAACAGAAAAGCATCAAAAAAGCAGAGCTGGGCTCGGAATGTGCTCGCTTCAGCAGCACCTACACTAGAATTGAGACGCTACACAGAAGGCCAGCGTGGTCGTAGCTTAAAAATGACAGGCACAGGTGTGCTGCTTTTTGTATTTTATTTCTCGGTTTTGACTGCTTTGTGGAAGTCAAATAAAGATAAATTGGAGGTACAGAGAAATAAAAATAGAAAGTTCCCTGGACCTGGTGGTGTGGACAACTTCAACAGCAGCTATTTGCACGGCATTGGGAGGACAATCGCTGGAACTTCAAAGGCAGGTGTTACAATAAGCAAAGATCGCACTGTTGCAATCCAGCCTTGGTGACCAGAGGGAAACTGTACTAAATAAAGAAAGGCGTTTCTGGGCGTGGAGTCTCCGAGCACCTTGTTTTGTTTCCATTGCACACACTCGTCAGTCTGATTACCTTTCCTTTGTTCTTTATTTCTTAATATGTGAAGTGGGTTATCTCCAAAATGCACAGGCTGACCTCGACCTCGTGACCTCAGGATACTCGCTCACCTCGGCCTTTCAAAGTGCTTAGATTGCATGTGTGACTGGTAGGGCCCAGCAGAGTCTCTCTGAATTACTTTATGACAAAATACTATAACATTCAGAAACGGTGGCTCACGGCAGCCTGTTATTCATTGGCCTCAAAAATCAAGGCGGGTGGATCACGAGAAATTGCGCTTTTGAAACAAACCCGACCAACATTGTGATTAAAACAAAGCATTGTGGGTAAAACAAAAACACAATTTGGGTTGGGCTCCGCGGCTCAAGCCTGTTGATCCAGCACAAAAACGCCGAGGCACGCGGATGCTGAAGTCAGAGTTTCGAGACTGGCCTCGAAAAAAACAGTGTAGCCTGCTCCATATAAAAAACAAAAAACAGAAAAGTCTACAAATGGTGAGCTGGGCTTGGCATGTGCTCTCTTCAGCAGCACCTACAAAAGAATTGGGACGCTACACAGAAGGCCGGCGTGATCCTAGCATAAAAATGACACGCAGAGGTGTGCAGCTTTTCGTATTTTATTTCTTGGTTCTCACTGCTTCGTGGAAGTCAAATGAAGAAAAATTGGAGGTCCAGAGCAATAAAATTAGTAAGTTACCTGGATCTGGTGGTGTCGACAACTGCAACACCAGCTACTTGAATGGCATTGGGATGACAATCACTTGAACTTAAAAGGCAGGTGTTGCAATAAGCAAAGATCGCACTGTTGCACTGCACCCTTGGTGACAAGAGGTATACTGCACGTAATAAAGAAAGGCTGTTCTGGGGGTGGAGTCTCCGGGCATTTCCTTTTGTTGCAATTGCACACAGTCATCAGTCTGAATACCCTTTCTCTCTCTCTCTCTCTCTCTTTATTATGAAAACTGGGTTTGCATTGGAATGGTCAGGCTGACCTCGAACCCTTGACCTCAAGAAACCCGCCCTCGTCGGCCTCCTAAACTACTTAGATTGTTGGCGTGCATTGCAGAACCTGGCACAGTCTCTCTAATTATTTTTTTAACAATATATTATAACACACCGACAAAGTGGCTCACAGCAGCCTGTCATTCAGATGCCTCAAAGGTCAAGGCGGGTAAATCACGAGAAGTTGTCTGTTCGAGACCTGGCCGACAAGCATGGTGAAACCCTGTTTTGAAAAAGAAAACATGCCGGGCGTGATGGCTCAAGCCTGTAATCCCAACAATTTGGGAGGCTGAGGCGGGTGGATCACGATGTCAATGGGTCGAGACCAACCTGGTCAAAATGGTGAAACCCTGTCTCTAGTACAAATACAGAAAATTAGCTGGGCATGGTGGTGCGTTTCTGTAATCCAACCTACTGGGGAGGCTGAAGCTGGAGAATTGCCTGAACACAGGAGGCGGAGGTTGTGCTGAGCCGAGATTGCACCTTTGCCCTGAAGCCTGGGTAACAGCAGGGAAACTCCACCTCAAAAAATAAGTAAACAATCAAACAAACACTCAAATAAATAAATAAAATAAAATGAAAACACAATTTGGGTTGGGCTCCGTGGCTCAAGCCTGTTGATCCAGCACAAAAACGCCGAGGCACGCGGATGCTGAAGTCAGAGTTTCGAGACTGGCCTCGAAAAAAACAGTGTAGCCTGCTCCATATAAAAAACAAAAAACAGAAAAGTCTACAAATGGTGAGCTGGGCTTGGCATGTGCTCTCTTCAGCAGCACCTACAAAAGAATTGGGACGCTACACAGAAGGCCGGCGTGATCCTAGCATAAAAATGACACGCAGAGGTGTGCAGCTTTTCGTATTTTATTTCTTGGTTCTCACTGCTTCGTGGAAGTCAAATGAAGAAAAATTGGAGGTCCAGAGCAATAAAATTAGTAAGTTACCTGGATCTGGTGGTGTCGACAACTGCAACACCAGCTACTTGAATGGCATTGGGATGACAATCACTTGAACTTAAAAGGCAGGTGTTGCAATAAGCAAAGATCGCACTGTTGCACTGCACCCTTGGTGACAAGAGGTATACTGCACGTAATAAAGAAAGGCTGTTCTGGGGGTGGAGTCTCCGGGCATTTCCTTTTGTTGCAATTGCACACAGTCATCAGTCTGAATACCCTTTCTCTCTCTCTCTCTCTTTTATTATGAAAACTGGGTTTGCATTGGAATGGTCAGGCTGACCTCGAACCCTTGACCTCAAGAAACCCGCCCTCGTCGGCCTCCTAAACTACTTAGATTGTTGGCGTGCATCGCAGAACCTGGCACAGTCTCTCTAATTATTTTTTTAACAATATATTATAACACACCGACAAAGTGGCTCACAGCAGCCTGTCATTCAGATGCCTCAAAGGTCAAGGCGGGTAAATCACGAGAAGTTGTCTGTTCGAGACCTGGCCGACAAGCATGGTGAAACCCTGTTTTGAAAAAGAAAACATGCCGGGCGTGATGGCTCAAGCCTGTAATCCCAACAATTTGGGAGGCTGAGGCGGGTGGATCACGATGTCAATGGGTCGAGACCAACCTGGTCAAAATGGTGAAACCCTGTCTCTAGTACAAATACAGAAAATTAGCTGGGCATGGTGGTGCGTTTCTGTAATCCAACCTACTGGGGAGGCTGAAGCTGGAGAATTGCCTGAACACAGGAGGCGGAGGTTGTGCTGAGCCGAGATTGCACCTTTGCCCTGAAGCCTGGGTAACAGCAGGGAAACTCCACCTCAAAAAATAAGTAAACAATCAAACAAACACTCAAATAAATAAATAAAATAAAATGAAAACACAATTTGGGTTGGGCTCCGCGGCTCAAGCCTGTTGGCCCAGCACAAAGAATGCCGAGGCAGGCGGATGCTGAAGTCACAGGTTCCAGACTGACCTTTGAGAACACGGTAGTCTGCTACTTACGAAAAATAGAAAAACAGAAAAGCATCAAAAAAGCTGAGCTGGGCTCGGAATGTGCTCGCTTCAGCAGCACCTACACTAGAATTGGGACGCTACACGGAAGGCCAGCGTGGTCGTAGCTTAAAAATGACACGCACAGGTGTGCTGCTTTTCGTATTGTATTTCTTGGTTTTGAATGCTTTGTGGAAATCAAATAAAGATAAATTGGAGGTACAAAGAAATAAAATTAGAAAGTTACCTGGACCTGGTGGTGTGGACAACTTCAACCGCAGCTATTTGTCGGGCATTGGGTGGACAATCGCTGGAACTTCAAAGGCAGGTGTTGCAATAAGCAAAGATCGCACTGTTGCAATCCAGCCTTGGTGACCAGAGGGAAACTGTATGAAATAAAGAAAGGCATTTCCAGGCGTCAAGTCTCCGAGCAGCTCGTTCTGTTTCCATTGCACACACTCATCAGATTACCTTTCCTTTTTTCTTTCTCTCTTAATATGTGAAGTGGGTTATCACCAAAATGCAAAGGCTGACCTCGATCTCGTGACCTCAGGATACTCGCTCACCTCGGCCTTTCAAAGTGCTTAGATTGCATGTGTGACTGGCAGCGCCCGGCAGAGTCTCTCTGATTTACTTTTTGACAAAATATGATAACATTCAGAAACAGTGGCTGACGGCAGCCTGTTATTCATTGGCCTCAAAAATCCAGGCGGGCGGATCACGAGAAATTGCGGATTTCAGATTTGGAAACCAACCCGACCAACATTGTGATTAAAACAAAGCATTGTGAGTAAAACAAAAACACAATATTGGTTGTACTCCTCGGTTCAAGCCTGTTGAACCAGCACAAAGAATGCCGAGGCAAGCGGATGCTAAAGTTACAGGTTTGAGACTGGCCTCGAAGGAAACAGTGCAGCCCCCTCCATATAAAAAACAAAAAACAGAAAAGTCTAAAAACGGTGAGCTGGGCTTGGCATGTGCTCTGTTCAGCAGCACCTACAAAAGAATTGGGACGCTACACAGAAGGCCGGCTTAATCCTAGCGTAAAAATGACATGCAGAGGTGTACAGCTTTTTGTATTTTATTTCTTGGTTGTGACTGCTTTGTGGAAATCAAATAAAGATAAATTGGAGGTACAGAAAAATAAAAATTGAAAGTTACCTGGACCTGGTGGTGTGGACACCTGCTACCCCAGCTTCTTGAACGACATTGGCATGAAACTCACTTGAACTTAAAAGGCTGGTGCTGCAATAAGCAAACATCGCCCTGTTGCATTCCAGCCTTTGTGACCGGAGGGAAACTCTACCTAATAAAGAAAGGCGTTTCTGGGCGTGGAGTCTCCGAGCACCTCGTTGTGTTTCCATTTCGGTTATCACCAAAATGCACATGCTGACCTCAACATCGTGACCTCAGGATACTCGCTCCCCTCGACCTTTCAACGTGCTTAGATTGCATGTGTGACTGGCAGCCCCAGGCTGAGTCTCTCTCATTGAACTTTTGACGAAATAAGATAACATTTAGAAACGGTGGCTCACGGCAGCCTGTCATGCTTTCACCTCAAAAATCAAGCTGGGCGGTTCACGAGAAGTTGGGCTATCGAGAGCCGCCTGACCAACCTTGTGATATCCTGTCTTTAAAACAAAAACACAATTTGGGTTGGGCTCCGCGGCTCAAGCCTGTTGGCCCAGCACAAGGAATGCCGAGGCAGCCGGATGCTGAAGTCATAGGTTCGAGACTGGCCTCCAAGGACACAGCATAGTCTGCTACCTATGAAAAACAGAAAACATAAAAAATGGTGAGCTGGGCTTGGCATGTGCTCACTTCAGCAGCAAGTACAGTAGAATTGAGACACTACACAGAAGGCCAGCTTGGTCGTAGCTTAAAAATTACATGCACAGGTGTACAGCTTTTCGTATTTTATTTCTTGTTTCTGACTGCTTCGTGGAAGTCAAATAAAGATTTATTGGAGGTACAGAGAAATAAAATTAGAAAGTTACCTGGACCTGGTGGTGTGGACACCTGCTACCCCAGCTTCTTGAACGACATTGGCATGAAACTCACTTGAACTTAAAAGGCTGGTGCTGCAATAAGCAAACATCGCCCTGTTGCATTCCAGCCTTTGTGACCGGAGGGAAACTCTACCTAATAAAGAAAGGCGTTTCTGGGCGTGGAGTCTCCGAGCACCTCGTTGTGTTTCCATTTCGGTTATCACCAAAATGCACATGCTGACCTCAACATCGTGACCTCAGGATACTCGCTCCCCTCGACCTTTCAACGTGCTTAGATTGCATGTGTGACTGGCAGCCCCAGGCTGAGTCTCTCTCATTGAACTTTTGACGAAATAAGATAACATTTAGAAACGGTGGCTCACGGCAGCCTGTCATGCTTTCACCTCAAAAATCAAGCTGGGCGGTTCACGAGAAGTTGGGCTATCGAGAGCCGCCTGACCAACCTTGTGATATCCTGTCTTTAAAACAAAAACACAATTTGGGTTGGGCTCCGCGGCTCAAGCCTGTTGGCCCAGCACAAGGAATGCCGAGGCAGCCGGATGCTGAAGTCATAGGTTCGAGACTGGCCTCGGAGGACACAGCGTAGTCTGCTCCCAATGAAAAACAGAAAACATAAAAAATGGTGAGCTGGGCTTGGCATGTGCTCACTTCAGCAGCAAGTACAGTAGAATTGAGACACTACACAGAAGGCCAGCTTGGTCGTAGCTTAAAAATTACATGCACAGGTGTACAGCTTTTCGTATTTTATTTCTTGTTTCTGACTGCTTCGTGGAAGTCAAATAAAGATTTATTGGAGGTACAGAGAAATAAAATTAGAAATTTACTTGGACCTGGTGGTGTGGACAACTGCAACACCAGCTACTTGAATGGCATTGGGATGACAATCACTTGAACTTAAAAGGCAGGTGTTGCAACAAGCAAAGATCACACTGTTGCACTGCAAGCTTGGTGACAAGAGGTATACTGCACGTAATAAAGAAAGGCTGTTCTGGGGATGGAGTCACCGGGCATTTTCTTTTGTTGCCACTGCACACAGTCATCAGTCTGATTATGCTTTTCTCTCTCTCTCTCTTTCATTATGTAAACTGGGTTTGCATTGGAATGGTCAGGCTGACCTCGAACTCATGACCTTAGGAAACCTGCCTACGTCGGCCTCCCAAACTACTTAGATTGCTGGCGTGCATCACAGAACCTGGCACAGTCTCTCTAATTTTTCTTTTAACAATACATTATTACACACTGACACAGTGGCTCACAGCAGCCTGTCATTCAGACGCCTCAAAGGTCAAGGCGGGTAAATCAGGATAAGTTGGCCGTTCGAGACCCGGCCGACCAACATGGTAAAACCCCGTCTTCAAAATGAATACACTCCGGGTGTGATGGCTCAAGTTTGTAATCCCAGCACTTTGGGAGGCTGAGGTGGGTGGATCACGATGTCAATGGATCGAGACCATCCTGGTCAAAATGGTGAAACCCCATCCCTAGTAAAAATACAAAAAATTAGCTGGGCATGGTGGCGCGTACCGGTAATCCCAGCTACTTGGGAGGCTGAAGCAGGAGAATTGCCTGAACCCAGGAGGCAGAGGCTGTGCTGAGTCGAGATCGCGCCTTTGCCCTTCAGCCTGGGTAACAGCAGCGAAACTCCGCCTCAAAAAATAAATAAATAGATAAATATAATAAAACGAAATCACAATTTTAGTTAGGCTCTGCAGTCAAGCCTGTTGGCCCAGCACAAAGAATGCTGAGGCAGCCGGATGCTGAAGTCATAGGTTCGAGACTGGCCTCCAAGGACACAGCATAGTCTGCTACCTATGAAAAACAGAAAACATAAAAATGGTGAGCTGGGCTTGGCATGTGCTCACTTCAGCAGCAAGTACAGTAGAATTGAGACACTACACAGAAGGCCAGCGTGGTCGTAGCTTAAAATGACACGCACAGGTGTGCTGCTTTTGTATTGTATTTCTTGGTTTTGACTGCTTTGTGGAAGTCAAATAAAGATAAATTGGAGGTACAGAGAAATAAAATTAGAAATTTACTTGGACCTGGTGGTGTGGACAACTGCAACACCAGCTACTTGAATGGCATTGGGATGACAATCACTTGAACTTAAAAGGCTGGTGCTGCAATAAGCAAAGATCGCACTGTTGCAATCCAGCCTTGGTGACCAGAGGAAACTGTACTAAATAAAGAAAGGCGTTTCTTGGGGTGGAGTCTCCGAGCACCTCGTTCTGTTTCCATTGCACACACTCATCAGTCTGATTATGCTTTTCTCTCTCTCTCTCTTTCATTATGTAAACTGGGTTTGCATTGGAATGGTCAGGCTGACCTCGAACTCATGACCTTAGGAAACCTGCCTACGTCGGCCTCCCAAACTACTTAGATTGCTGGCGTGCATCACAGAACCTGGCACAGTCTCTCTAATTTTTCTTTTAACAATACATTATTACACACTGACACAGTGGCTCACAGCAGCCTGTCATTCAGACGCCTCAAAGGTCAAGGCGGGTAAATCAGGATAAGTTGGCCGTTCGAGACCCGGCCGACCAACATGGTAAAACCCCGTCTTCAAAATGAATACACTCCGGGTGTGATGGCTCAAGTTTGTAATCCCAGCACTTTGGGAGGCTGAGGTGGGTGGATCACGATGTCAATGGATCGAGACCATCCTGGTCAAAATGGTGAAACCCCATCCCTAGTAAAAATACAAAAAATTAGCTGGGCATGGTGGCGCGTACCGGTAATCCCAGCTACTTGGGAGGCTGAAGCAGGAGAATTGCCTGAACCCAGGAGGCAGAGGCTGTGCTGAGTCGAGATCGCGCCTTTGCCCTTCAGCCTGGGTAACAGCAGCGAAACTCCGCCTCAAAAAATAAATAAATAGATAAATATAATAAAACGAAATCACAATTTTAGTTAGGCTCTGCAGTCAAGCCTGTTGGCCCAGCACAAAGAATGCTGAGGCAGCCGGATGCTGAAGTCACAGGTTCGAGACTGGCCTCCAAGGACACAGCATAGTCTGCTACCTATGAAAAACAGAAAAACAGAAAAGCATCAAAAATGCTGAGCTGTGCTCAGAATGTGCTCGCTTCAGCAGCACCTACACTAGAATTGGGACGCTACACAGAAGGCCAGCGTGGTCGTAGCTTAAAAATGACACGCACAGGTGTGCTGCTTTTTGTATTGTATTTCTTGGTTTTGACTGCTTTGTGGAAGTCAAATAAAGATAAATTGGAGTTACAGAGAAATAAAATTAGAAAGTTCCCTGGACCTGGTGGTGTGGACAACTTCAACCGCAGCTATTTGAACGGCATTGGGAGGACAATCGCTCGAACTTAAAAGGCAGGTGTTGCAATAAGCAAAGATCGCACTGTTGCAATCCAGCCTTGGTGACCAGAGGGAAACTGTACTAAATAAAGAAAGGCGTTTCTTGGGGTGGAGTCTCCGAGCACCTCGTTCTGTTTCCATTGCACACACTCATCAGTCTGATTACCTTTCCTTTTTTCTTTCTCTCTTAATATGTGAAGTGGGTTATCATGCAAATGCACAGGGTTACCTCGGCCTCGTGACCTCAGGATACTCGGTCACCTCGGCCTTTCAAAGTGCTTAGATTGCAACACAGAGAAAGTCTGTTTCTACTTAAAAAAATCAATCAGTTAAAAAGTTTGCTAGCTTTGATTGCATGCACCTGTAGTCCCTGTTCCCTCAGAGATTGAGGTGGGAGGATTGCTTGGCTCAAGAGGTGGTAAGTTGTGGTCAGGCCAATGCACTGCAGCCTGCTACCCAGGCTGGGCTCAAGCTTTTGAACTCTATTGATTTGCTTACCTCGGGCTCCCAAATTATACCCACAATATCCAATGATCCTGGAGGTGTCAGTGACAGATTTTTAGTAAAGACAATATTTCAACATGTCTCCCAGGTTGGTCCTGAACTTGAACCCGGGAGTTTGAGACTGCAGAGTAACTGTTGTCTAACGGTGTGCTTCTGCAGTCCCTGTCCAAGTAGTGTTCATGCGTGCTCAGGGTGATAATTTGGGTCACAGCTCCTCTCTTCTCTCCAAGTGCTTAGTGATGGGAGAGGAGCCAGTTGTCACTCTTGCACTTTTCCTCCACTCTCCACTGCCTGGGTCATCTAGCAGACTACCAAAAAACCAAGGATGAGTCGGCAGAGTTAGATGATGGCCACAAAGGTGGGACAACTTGGTATGATAAAGTTCCAGTTGGGTCTGATGGCTTCCATCTGAGAGTGCTACATTTGGCTGGTGGGGTGAAACTGGTAGACCAGATACCTGACGCTGGCTTCTGGATCAGCCATTGAGTCGACGACACGGGGGAAGTGAGCAGCATCAGGTTGATTTAGACACAGGCATCTCCGCCTGGAAGACAAGGGACAAAAAAGAAAGAAAGAAAAGAAAGGAAGTATGTAAAGAAAGAAAGAAAATGAAAAAAAGGAAGGGAGGAAGGAAGGAGGGGAGGGAGGGAGAAAAAAGCAAGAAAGAAAGAGGAAAAAGAGAAAGAGAAAAAGAGCAGGAGAAGGAAGAAAAGAAAAAGAAAAAAGGAAGAAATAGGGCAGGGCATGGTGGCTAACATCTATATTCTCAACATTTTGGGATTCTGGGGTGGGAGAACTGCTTGAGACCAGAGGTTTGAGACCAGTGCTGGCAACACAGCAAGACACCATATCTACTAAAATAATAAATAAATAATTAGAAGTTAGCTGGGCACTAGCAGTGAGGAAAGGTTGCACCACTGCACTGTGGTCTGGGTGATAGTGCAAGACTCCATTTCAAGGTAAATAACTAAACAACAAAAGCCCTTACAAAACTAATAGCAAACAACAGCACTAATAATACACAAACTAGCAGGAGGTTTACATTTTCAATGTAAAATTTAATTAAGGTCAAAATTAATTGTAGTTAAATTTAACAAAGTTTCTTTGTTAGCTTGTCTCCCTCACTTTCTAAAACAGGGCCTTTATCTGTCACCCAGGCTGGAGGGCAAAGGAGCAATCACAGCTCACTTCAGTTTTGACATCTCAAAGTCAAGCAATTCCTATAGTCTCAGCTACTTGGGAGGCTGAGATGGGAAGATCACCTGTAGGAGCCCAGGAAGGCTGAGGCTGCAGTGAGCCAGGGATGCATTCTTACACTTGTATTGAGAAAAAGAAGTAAAACAACAGCGACTTCAGTGTGTAGAAACCAAAGTAAGAAAATTAAAAGAAAACATCCTGATACCAAAACCCGGCAGAGACTCAACAAGAAAAGAAAACTTCAGGCCAATATCCATGATAAACATAGATGCAAAACTCTTCAATAAAATACTGGCAAGCCCATTGCAACAGCACATCAAAAAGCTTATCCACCATGATCAAGTAGGGTTCATCCCGGGGATGCAAGGCTGGTTCAACATATGCAAATCTATAAACATAATTTACCACATAAACAGAAGCAAAAACAAAAGCCAGATGATTATTTCAACTGATGCAGAGAAGGGTTTTGACAAAATTCAACAGTGCTTTATGCTAAAAACTCTCAATAAACTTGGTATTGATGGAACGTATCTCAAAATAATAAAAGCTATTTATGACAAACCAACAGCCAATATCATACTGAATGGGCAAAACCTAGAAGCATTTTCTTTAAAATCTGGCACTAGACAAGGACGCCCTCTGTCACCACTCATATTCAATATAGTACTGGAAGTCCTAGCCAGAGCAATCAGGCAAGAAAAAGAAATAAAGGGTATTAAAATAGGAAAGAAGGAAGCCAAATTGTTTCTATTTGCAGACAATATGATTATATATCTTGAAGACTCCATCGTCTCAGCCCAAAAACTCCTGAAACTGATAAGCAACTTCATTAAAGTCTCAGGATACAAAATCAATGTACAAAAATCACAAGCATTCCTATACACCAATAACAGACTTAAAGAGAGCCAAATCAAGAATGAACTGCCATTCACAATTGCTACAAAGAGAATAAAATGCCTAGGAATAGAACTAACAAGGAATGTAAATGACCTCTTCAAAAAGAACTACAAACCACTGCTCAATGAAATAAGAGAGGACACAAACAGATGGAGAAACATTCCATGTTCATGGTAAGGAAGATCAATATTGTAAAAATGGCCATAGTGCCTAAAGTAATTTACAAACTCAATGCTATCCCCATCAAGCTACCAATGACCTTCTTCACAGAACTGAAAAAATCCATCTTAAACTTCATATGGAACCAAAAGAGAGCCCACATAGCCAAGTCAATTATAGGCAAAAAGAACACAGCAGGAGTCATCACACTACCAGACTTTAAACTATACTACAAGGCTACAGTAATAAAATCAGCATGGTACTGGCACCAAAACAGAGATATAGACCAATGGAACAGAACAGAGGCACTGGAGGTAACACAATGTACCTACTACCATACAATCTTTGATAAACTAGACAAAAACAAGCAATGGTGAAAGGACTTCCTGTTTAATAAATGGTGTTGGAAAAACTGGCTAGCCATGTGCAAAAAGCGGAAACTGGACCCTTTTCTGACACCTTACACTAAAATTAACTCCAGATGGATTAAAGACTTAAACATAAGACCTGGTACTATAAAAACCCTAGAAGAAAATCTAGGCAGAACCATTCAGGACATAGGAGTAAGCAAGGACTTCATGACCAAAACACCAAAAGCATTGGCAACAAAAGCCAAAATAGACAAATGGAACTTAATCAAACCCCACAGCTTCTGCACACCAAAAGAAACAGTCATTAGGGTGAATTGGCAACCAATAGAATGGAAAAAAATCTTTGCAGTTTACCCATCTGACAAAGGGCTGATATCCAGAATTTACAAAGAACTCAAACAGATTTCCAAGAAAAAAAAAGCCCATCCAAAAATGGGCAAAGGGTATGAACAGACACTTTATAAAAGAAGACATACATGAGGCCACCAAACATATAAAAAAATGCTCATCATCACTGGCCATTAGAGAAATGCAAATCAAAACTACATTGAGATACCATCTCACGCCAGTTAGAATGGTGATCATTAAAAAATCTGGAGACCATAGATGCTGGAGAGGATGTGGAGAAATAGGAACACTTATACACTGCTGGTGGGAGTGTAAATTAGTTCAACCATTGTGGAAGACAGTGTGGCGATTTCTCAAGGACCTAAAAATAGAAATTCCATTTGACCCAGCAACCCCATTACTGGGTATATATCCAAAGGACTATAAATCGTTCTACTATAAGGACACATGCACATGAATGTTCTTTGCAGCACTGTTTACAGTAGCAAAGACTTGGAACCAACCCATATGCCCATTGATGATAACTGGACTGGGAAAATGTGGCACATATACATCATGGAATATTATGCAGCAATCAAAAATGATGAGTTCGTGTCCTTTGTAGGTACATGGATGAATTAGGAGAACATTATTCTCAGCAATCTGACACAAGAAAAGAAAATGAAATACCGCATGTTCTCACTCATAGGTGGGTGATGAACAGTGAGAACACGTGGACACAGGGAGGGAAGCACTACACACGGGGGCCTATTGGGGAGAATAGGGGAGGGACAGCAGGTGGGGGAGCTGGGGAGGGATAGCCTGGGGAGAAATGCCAGATGTGGGTGAAGGGGAGGAAGACAGAAAATCACACTAACGTGTGTGTACCTATGCAACTATCTTGCATGTCCTGCACATGTACCCCAAAACCTAAAATGCAAGAAAAGAAAATGAAATACCGCATGTTCTCACTCATAGGTGGGTGATGAACAGTGAGAACACGTGGACACAGGGAGGAAGCACTACACACGGGGCCTATTGGGGAGAATAGGGAGGGACAGCAGGTGGGGGAGCTGGGGAGGGATAGCCTGGGGAGAAATGCCAGATGTGGGTGAAGGGAGGAAGACAGAAAATCACACTAACGTGTGTGTACCTATGCAACTATCTTGCATGTCCTGCACATGTACCCCAAAACCTAAAATGCAAGAAAAGAAAATGAAATACCGCATGTTCTCACTCATAGGTGGGTGATGAACAGTGAGAACACGTGGACACAGGGAGGAAGCACTACACACGGGGCCTATTGGGGAGAATAGGGAGGGACAGCAGGTGGGGAGCTGGGGAGGGATAGCCTGGGGAGAAATGCCAGATGTGGGTGAAGGGAGGAAGACAGAAAATCACACTAACGTGTGTGTACCTATGCAACTATCTTGCATGTCCTGCACATGTACCCCAAAACCTAAAATGCAAGAAAAGAAAATGAAATACCGCATGTTCTCACTCATAGGTGGGTGATGAACAGTGAGAACACGTGGACACAGGGAGGGAAGCACTACACACGGGGGCCTATTGGGGAGAATAGGGGAGGGACAGCAGGTGGGGGAGCTGGGGAGGGATAGCCTGGGGAGAAATGCCAGATGTGGGTGAAGGGGAGGAAGACAGAAAATCACACTAACGTGTGTGTACCTATGCAACTATCTTGCATGTCCTGCACATGTACCCCAAAACCTAAAATGCAAGAAAAAGAAAAAAAAAAGAGCAACTGAAAGTACTATTCAAAAAATTGGAGAGGAAGAAACGACGTAGTAAAAGAGCGACCCCTAGTGAATGTAGGTGGTAGTGCTGGTGACCGGAGTTAACTTGTCTACCTTAGAAATCTCAAGTTGATATTTAAGTCCAAGGCCGCCAACATCTGGTGGGCCTGTGACCCACGTCCTTAGGCCTGAGGCCTTAGGCCCTGGTCCCTGGTCTTCCAGACAGAGAAGCCGACGGCCAAGTCAACTTAATGTTGCTTGCTTCCCACAGTGGTTGACTCACCTGTTGATCCAGAAGCCAACGGCCGGTATCTGGTCTACTAGATCCACCCTGCAGGCCAAATGTGACTCTCGCAGAAGGAAGCAGTCAGACCCATTGGGAACCTTACCACACTAAGCCATCCCAGCTTTGTTGCCATCATCTAACTCTGCCGACTTGCCTGCAGTTTTTCTGAGGTCCACTGGTTGATCCAAGCAGTGGATAGAGGAGGAAGAGCACAAGAGCAATGACTGGTTCATCTCCCATCCCCGCACACCTGGGGTGGAGAGAGGGACCATGATCCGAATGGCCACCCTGGGCACACATGAGCACTACTGGGACAGAAACAACAATGTCACACCTTCCGACATTTACCCCTCAGCCATCTTCACTAAGTTCATAAAATCCAGACTCAGCCCTTGGAAAAGTTTCCTGCCAGGTAGGGGGAGGAGGCAGAATCAGAGAGGCCAGAGGCCTAGCAGGGGCTCCTTTCCTACCTCGGCAATCCCCAGGGAGGGACCATCTTGGAAAGCCCACGGGTGTGAATGGGCGAACACACGGTGGGTGCCAGTGGGCTCTCCGGAGAGACACCGGCTGTAGGCTCTGGCGCCCCGGAGCAGGTGGGAACCAGCTATTGTGAAGTCTTTATCTGAAAAATCACATATTTCTGGTTTTTGCCAGAATGGATTCTTGGTTGCTTTTTTAGCTCATTTGATTTGTTTCGTTTGTTTGGTTTGTTTTCATTTCTTGATTCCAGCGCATTGTTTGGTGTCTCTCCATTGAATAATATTGTAGTCCACACAATCTGGGTGGCTTTGTAGCCATTGTTCTTGGGAAGGCTTTACAGATATTTGAAAAGACTTGAGTCTTGAAATCTAAGCTTTTTCTACGTTAGGGGAAACCTCAAGCCCAGTAACACTGTGGTTTTTGCAGACTCATTCAGAAACTACCCTGATGGTCTTGTACAAGATCCAGGAGAATTTTCTGGATACCAGGCAGAGACTCTTTTTCCATTTCTTTCCTTACTTTCTCTCAAACAAATGTCATCTCTCTGTGTGTGCATTTGTGTGTGTGTGTGTTCCGAACCAAATAAAAGTGATGTGGAGTGGCATCAACATCCCTGTGGTCAACACAGCTAGGATTGCCCCAGAATAGACCTGAATCCAGCAGATTGCTGGGTCTCACCCAAGGCCGGCTGGCATGGCTTCCTGCTTACTCCCTCTGTTCACTCAAGGCACTGGTGCTCTAAAATCAGCAGGTGGAAGAGCCAGCCAGACCTGCCTTCTACCCTTCACTGTGGCTAGGCTCTTCAGGCCCCAGGTTGTTTCAGAGATGTTATTCAGTAGTCAGGGACTAACATTATATGACTTATATATCTAAGGTTTTAACAGTGAGAGTCTGGGTGGAGCATGGGGAATAGATCTTTAGAATGGCAAGGGTTTGTAAATAAATATTGGAACCTGATGGGTAAATAGTATAAAATATGCAAAAAAAATTATGTGCATGTTACTTTTGCTTCTTATTCAATTATTCGAGGCCTCTTTCTGAAAGAAGACTAGATGCAGGGATTAATAACTAGTGCTTTTACTTGTGAAATACATTCTTTCTTTCTTCTGGGCACTAGTAAATTAAACATGACTACAAATAGAATATGTGTTTTAGTCACGTAGTGTAGATTACATAAATTAATGTGCAAAAATCACTAGCATTTCTCTTCCAACAATAGCCACACCAGCAGCCAAATCAGTAAGGTCCTCCCATTCACAATTGACACAAAATAAAATATCTAGGAATACAGCTGACCAGGGAGGTAAAAGAGCTCTTTTATGAGGACTGCAAAACACTGCTCAGGGAAATCAGAGATGATAGAAACAAATGGAAATCATCCCATGCTCATGGATAGGAAGAATCGATGTTACTAAAACCGCTACACTGCACAAAGGAATTTACAGATACAATGCTATGCCTATGAAATTACCAAATACATTTCACACAATGCTAGAAAAATCTATTTTGAAATTCTTATAAAACCAGAAAAAAAAGCCTGAATAGCTGGAGGCATCATGTTACATGACTCAAACTATACTACAGGGCTACAGTAACCAAAACAGCACACAGACAAGTGGAACAGAATAGGGAGTTCAGAAATACCACTCTGCACCTATGGCCATCTAATCATTAACAAAAGTGACAAAAACAAGCAAAGGAAAAAAGATTCCCTATTTAATAAATGGTGCTGGGATAACTGGCTAGCCACATGCAGAAGATTGAAAAATCAACTCAAGATGGATTAAACACTTAATTTTTTTATATTATACTTTAAGTTATGTGGCACATGTGCAGATCATGCAGGTTTGTTACATAGGTATACACGTGCTATGGTGGTGGTTTGCTGCATCCATCACTAAGAGTGGTGGTTTTCAGTTTCATCCATGTCACTGCAAAGGAAATGAACTCATCTCTTTCATGGTTGCATAGTATTCCGTGGTGTATATGAGCCACATTTTCTGTATCCAGTCTATCATTCATAGGTATTTAAATTGGTTCCAAGTCTTTGCTATTGTAAACAGTGCCACAGTAAACATATGTGCACATGTGTCTTTATAATAGAATAATTTATAATCTTTGGGTATATACCTAGAAAGGGGATTGCTGGGTCAAATGATATTTTAATTTCTAAACCCTTGAGGAATCACCACACTGCCTTCCACAATGGTTGAACTAATTTACACTACCATCAACAATATAAAATCGTTTCTATTTCTCCACATTCTCTCCAGCATCTGTTGTCTCCTGTTTTTTAAATGATTGCTGTATGGTCCATTTCTACAGGATTCTGTGAGCCGCTCCCAGCTGGTGCAGAGACAAGAAATTGTAGAAATAAAAGACACAAGACACAGAGACAGACAAAATAGAGTTTGGGCCCAGGGGTCCACTGCTACCTAAAAATTGGGGCCCAGAAGTAATCCCAAATGCCGGGACACTCTCACTTTTGAGTTGCAAATCTGGGAGCAGGGTAGGTAGGGCGTGGACTTGTTGGTCGGTGACTGGGGGCAGTGTAGATAGGGCATGGCAGTGATAAAGTCAAGTACATCACGAGTCATTCAGGTAGGAAATTAGGAATTTCTGGCACCCGAAGTGAGGTAAAGAGCAAAATGTATCAGCATCTTTTCCATACTTACCAAGAAAGAAAGAAAACAATAAAATTTATATTACTATTACTGATTATCTTTTCTAAGACCAAAGGAACCAGGTGCAGAAGTAGAACATAAGAGTAGACATGGAACGTGATCACTTACACACAGCATCCCACAAAAACAGTTAAGCCCCCGGATGCTTGCAGGGCTCCCTGGAAGCTGTCAGGTCTTACCACAAGAGCTTGAATAAGAAGAGTTTTCTCTAAACATCTCCAGGAAAGCAATGTCTCAGCCATTTTGGACATCTCCTTTCCTAACTGGCTAAACAGGAGGTGCTTTCACAGCACTGGTGCTGCCGCACAGCCGAGGCACTCTGCAGCATTCCTTATGGGGTGTGATGGAGGTCTTAAAGCATCTTGGCTTAGTGTCATTCACTTCACAATGTCACCCAAGGTTCATACTTTCCACCTGATAGGCATTAATAAAAGAATTGAGGGGTGGAGCAAGATAGCCATTTAGGAACAGCTCAGGGTTGCAGCTCCCAGTGAAACCACAGAGCGTGAGTGGATGCCATATTTCCAGATGGATATTTATTTCCTACAGACCAGGAGATTCCCAGGTGGAGGAGGCCCAGAGGTGGCCAGTGTGGCTGTTTGGCTGGCACAGCTGTTTTGCTGGTGCCCAGGAACAGTGGTTCTCTGAAGAAAACACACTGGTCTGGTTGCCCTTTTAAGCTGGCAATTTGAGCTCTGGAAAGGCAGATTTGCCCATTCATCTGATTATACAGGAAACTCAAACAGGAACCCAAGCCAGGGATTCCCAGGCAGAAAAGCACCACAAACCTCAGCACCATTGTTTCAGCTGGTGCAGTGGGTTACTGTACCGCAAATCACACAGATCCCAGTGCCTTTTTCAGGAGTAGACTGGAACACTTGTAAAAGAGTCAACCATTCAACTTAAAAAAAAAAAACTGTGAGACAGGGAGCAAGGTGATCAGGCTTGGCGGGTCCCACCCCCACAACAACAACAACAACAACAACAAAACAGCAATTGGAAATGGTCAGGGTTGAGAGCTTCACGGCAATCACAACTGAACCCAGGACAGTGAAGCTCAGTGGGAGAGGAGTGTCCACCAATACAGAGGCACTCCACCCCTATGGAGGTAGTCCATCATTGCTGAGGCAGCCTGCTGTTGCCGAGGCAACCCACCATAACAGAGAGTGTCCACCATTACAGAGGTGGGCTGCCATTGCTGAGGCAGCTCTAACCACACCCATATAAACAGGACTGCAAGCAAGTTCACAGGGCAGCAGGGCAGAGCCCACAGCAGCTCATCATCATCAAGGAACAAAGCTGGATGGAAAATGCGTGTAATGAAATGACAAAATCAGAATTCAGAAACTAACTCTGAACCACACAGCTTCATGGAAACTGAACAACTGGCTCTTGAATATTGATTGGATAAACAATAAAATGAAGACAGAAATAAAGAAGTTCTTTGAAACCAACGAGAATAAAGACACAAGACACAGAGACAGACAAAATAGAGTTTGGGCCCAGGGTCCATGGCTACCTAAAACTCAGGGCCCAGCAGTGGCCCTGAATGCCGGGACACTCTCACTTTTGAGTTGCAAATCTGGGGGCAGGGTAGGTGGGGCATGGACTTGGTGGTTGGTGACTGGGGGCAGTGTAGATAGGGCATGACAGTGATAGGGTCAAGTACATCACGAGTCATTCAGGTAGGAACTTAGGAATTTCTGGAACCCAAAGTGAGGTAAAGAGCAAAATGCATTAGCATCTTTTCCATACCTACCAAGAAAGAAAGAAAACAATACAATTTATATTACTATTACTGATTATCTTTTCTAAGACCAAAGGAACCAGGTGCAGAAGTAGAACATAAGAGTAGACATGGAACGTGATCACTTACACACAGCATCCCACAAAAACAGTTAAGCCCCCGGATGCTTGCAGGGCTCCCTGGAAGCTGTCAGGTCTTACCACAAGAGCTTGGATAAGAAGAGTTTTCTCTAAACATCCCCAGGAAAGCAATGTCTCAGCCATTTTGGACATCTCCTTTCCTAACTGGCTAAACAGGAGGTGCTTTCACAGCACTGGTGCTGCCGCACAGCCGAGGCACTCTGCAGCATTCCTTATGGGGTGTGATGGAGGTCTTAAAGCATCTTGGCTTAGTGTCATTCACTTCACAATGTCACCCAAGGTTCATACTTTCCACCTGATAGGCATTAATAAAAGAATTGAGGGGTGGAGCAAGATAGCCATTTAGGAACAGCTCAGGGTTGCAGCTCCCAGTGAAACCACAGAGCGTGAGTGGATGCCATATTTCCAGATGGATATTTATTTCCTACAGACCAGGAGATTCCCAGGTGGAGGAGGCCCAGAGGTGGCCAGTGTGGCTGTTTGGGCTGGCACAGCTGTTTTGCTGGTGCCCAGGAACAGTGGTTCTCTGAAGAAAACACACTGGTCTGGTTGCCCTTTTAAGCTGGCAATTTGAGCTCTGGAAAGGCAGATTTGCCCATTCATCTGATTATACAGGAAACTCAAACAGGAACCCAAGCCAGGGATTCCCAGGCAGAAAAGCACCACAAACCTCAGCACCATTGTTTCAGCTGGTGCAGTGGGTTACTGTACCGCAAATCACACAGATCCCAGTGCCTTTTTCAGGAGTAGACTGGAACACTTGTAAAAGAGTCAACCATTCAACTTAAAAAAAAAAAACTGTGAGACAGGGAGCAAGGTGATCAGGCTTGGCGGGTCCCACCCCCACAACAACAACAAAACAGCAATTGGAAATGGTCAGGGTTGAGAGCTTCACGGCAATCACAACTGAACCCAGGACAGTGAAGCTCAGTGGGAGAGGAGTGTCCACCAATACAGAGGCACTCCACCCCTATGGAGGTAGTCCATCATTGCTGAGGCAGCCTGCTGTTGCCGAGGCAACCCACCATAACAGAGAGTGTCCACCAATACAGAGGCACTCCACCCCTATGGAGGTAGTCCATCATTGCTGAGGCAGCCTGCTGTTGCCGAGGCAACCCACCATAACAGAGAGTGTCCACCATTACAGAGGTGGGCTGCCATTGCTGAGGCAGCCTGCTGTTGCCGAGGCAACCCACCATAACAGAGAGTGTCCACCATTACAGAGGTGGGCTGCCATTGCTGAGGCAGCTCTAACCACACCCATATAAACAGGACTGCAAGCAAGTTCACAGGGCAGCAGGGCAGAGCCCACAGCAGCTCAGCCAAGCCTCTTCAGGCAGAGAGTGACTAGGCTGCCTCCTTGCTGGGCAGGGCAACACTGAAAAAAAAGAGCAGCACAATGAAAACTCATAAAGTCCTAAATCCCTGTGACAGAGCACCTGGGAAAAAAACAAGGGTTTATGAGTTCTGCTGCAGCAGACTTAAACATACCTGCCTAGTAGCTCTGAATGAACAATGTAGCTCACAGCTCAGCACTTGAGCTCCTATAAATAACAGACTGTCTCCTCAAGCAGCTTTCTGACCCCTGTATATTCAAAGAGTCACCTTGCAAAGGACTGATCAGACTGACATTTGGTGGGCATCATTTTGGGGAAAGATAGCAGAAGAAGAAACTAGTAGCAGCCCTTACTGTTCTTCAGCTGCTGCAGGTGATCCCCAGGCAATCAGGACCTAGAGTGGACCAGAGCAATCCTACAATAGAAGAGCCAGACTGTTAGAAGAAAAACTAACAAACAGAAATAATTTCATCGTCAACAATCTGGACATTTACTCAGAGACCCAATCTGAAAATCAGCAACTAAAAAAATGACAGGTGGATAAATTCACAAAGATGGAAAGAAAGCAGCAGAAAAAAGAGGAAAACACCTGAAACCAGAACACCTCTCCTCCTACAAGGGATCACAACTCATCATCATCAAGGGAACAAAGCTGGATGGAGAATGAGTGTAACAAAATGGCAGAATCAGACTTCAGAAGGTGGGTAATGAGAAACTTCTGTGAGCTAAAAAAACATGTTCTAACTCAATGCAAAGAAATTAAGAACCTTGAAAAAAGATATGATGAAATAATAACAAGAATGGACAACTTAGAGAGGAATATAAGTAAATTGGTGGAGCTAAAAAACACAACATAAGAACTTTGTGAAGCATGCACAAGTTTCAACAGCCGAATGACCAAGCAGAAAAAAAGATATCAGAGGTCAAAGATCAATGCAATGAAATAAAATGAGAAGGCAAGCATAAAAAAAAAAGTGCAAAAAGGAATGAACAGAGAGTGTCCACCATTACAGAGGTGGGCTGCCATTGCTGAGGCAGCCTGCTGTTGCCGAGGCAACCCACCATAACAGAGAGTGTCCACCATTACAGAGGTGGGCTGCCATTGCTGAGGCAGCCTGCTGTTGCCGAGGCAACCCACCATAACAGAGAGTGTCCACCATTACAGAGGTGGGCTGCCATTGCTGAGGCAGCCTGCTGTTGCCGAGGCAACCCACCATAACAGAGAGTGTCCACCATTACAGAGGTGGGCTGCCATTGCTGAGGCAGCCTGCTGTTGCCGAGGCAACCCACCATAACAGAGAGTGTCCACCATTACAGAGGTGGGCTGCCATTGCTGAGGCAGCCTGCTGTTGCCGAGGCAACCCACCATAACAGAGAGTGTCCACCATTACAGAGGTGGGCTGCCATTGCTGAGGCAGCCTGCTGTTGCCGAGGCAACCCACCATAACAGAGAGTGTCCACCATTACAGAGGTGGGCTGCCATTGCTGAGGCAGCCTGCTGTTGCCGAGGCAACCCACCATAACAGAGAGTGTCCACCATTACAGAGGTGGGCTGCCATTGCTGAGGCAGCCTGCTGTTGCCGAGGCAACCCACCATAACAGAGAGTGTCCACCATTACAGAGGTGGGCTGCCATTGCTGAGGCAGCTCTAACCACACCCATATAAACAGGACTGCAAGCAAGTTCACAGGGCAGCAGGGCAGAGCCCACAGCAGCTCAGCCAAGCCTCTTCAGGCAGAGAGTGACTAGGCTGCCTCCTTGCTGGGCAGGGCAACACTGAAAAAAAAGAGCAGCACAATGAAAACTCATAAAGTCCTAAATCCCTGTGACAGAGCACCTGGGAAAAAAACAAGGGTTTATGAGTTCTGCTGCAGCAGACTTAAACATACCTGCCTAGTAGCTCTGAATGAACAATGTAGCTCACAGCTCAGCACTTGAGCTCCTATAAATAACAGACTGTCTCCTCAAGCAGCTTTCTGACCCCTGTATATTCAAAGAGTCACCTTGCAAAGGACTGATCAGACTGACATTTGGTGGGCATCATTTTGGGGAAAGATAGCAGAAGAAGAAACTAGTAGCAGCCCTTACTGTTCTTCAGCTGCTGCAGGTGATCCCCAGGCAATCAGGACCTAGAGTGGACCAGAGCAATCCTACAATAGAAGAGCCAGACTGTTAGAAGAAAAACTAACAAACAGAAATAATTTCATCGTCAACAATCTGGACATTTACTCAGAGACCCAATCTGAAAATCAGCAACTAAAAAAATGACAGGTGGATAAATTCACAAAGATGGAAAGAAAGCAGCAGAAAAAAGAGGAAAACACCTGAAACCAGAACACCTCTCCTCCTACAAGGGATCACAACTCATCATCATCAAGGGAACAAAGCTGGATGGAGAATGAGTGTAACAAAATGGCAGAATCAGACTTCAGAAGGTGGGTAATGAGAAACTTCTGTGAGCTAAAAAAACATGTTCTAACTCAATGCAAAGAAATTAAGAACCTTGAAAAAAGATATGATGAAATAATAACAAGAATGGACAACTTAGAGAGGAATATAAGTAAATTGGTGGAGCTAAAAAACACAACATAAGAACTTTGTGAAGCATGCACAAGTTTCAACAGCCGAATGACCAAGCAGAAAAAAAGATATCAGAGGTCAAAGATCAATGCAATGAAATAAAATGAGAAGGCAAGCATAAAAAAAAAAGTGCAAAAAGGAATGAATAAATTCTCCAAGAAATATGGGACTATGTGAAAAAACCTAATCTACATTTGATAGGTGTACCTGAATGTGACAATAAGAATGAATCAAAGTTCGAAAATACTCTTCAGGATATTATCCAGAAAAACTCCAACATAGCAAGGCAGGCCAATATTCAAGTCCAGGAAATACAGAGAACACCACAAAGATATTCCTCAAGAAGAGCAACCCCAAGACACATAATTGTCAGATTCACCAGGGTTGAAATGAAGGAGAAAATGCTAAGGAAAGCCAGAGAGAAAGGTCAGGTTACCCACAAAGGGAAGCCCATCAGACTCACAGAAGATCTCTCGGCAGAAAAGCTACAAGACAGAAGAGAGTGAGGGCTGATACTCAACAACCTTAAAGAAAAGAACTTTCAACCCAGAATTTTATATCCAGCCAAACTAAGCTTCATAAGTGAAGAAAAAATAAAATCCTTTGCCAACAAGAAAGTATTCAGAGATTTTGTCACCACCAGGCCCACTTTACGACAGCTCCGGAAAGCAGCACTATACATAGAAAGAAACAACCAGTACCAGCCACTCCAAAAACATACCAAATGATAAAGAGCATCAAAAAAATGAAGAATCTGCATCAACTAATGGGCAAAACAGACAGCTAGCATCAAAATGGCCATATCAAATTCACACATAACAATATTAACCCTAAATGTAAATGGGCTAAATGCACCAATCAAAAGACACACACTGTCAAATTAGATAAAAAGCCCAAACCCATTGGTGTGCTGTATCCAAGAAACCCATATCACATGCAAGGATATACAAAGGCTCAAAATGAAGGGATGGAGGAAGTTTCACCAAGCAAATGGAGAGCAAAAAAAAAGGAGGAGTTGTAATTCTCATCTCTAATAAAATAGAATTTAAAGCAACAAAGATCAAAAGAGACATAGAAGGACATTACATATGGTAAAAGGATCGATGTAACAAGAAAAGCTAATAATCTTAAATATATACGTACCTAATACAGAAGCACCCAGATACATAAGGCAAGTTCTTAATGACTTACAAAGAGACTTAGACTCCCACACAATAATATTGGGAGACTTTAACACTCCACTGTCAATATTAGACAGATCAACCAGACAGAAAATTAACAAGGATATGCAGGACTTGAAGTCAGACCTGGAACAAGCAAACCTGATAGACATTTACAGAACTCTCCACCCCAAATCTACAGAATATACATTCTTCTCAGCACATCACACCTACTCTAAAATTGACCAGATAATTGGAAGTAAATCACTTCTCAGCAAATACAAAAGAAGGGAAATCATAACAAACAGTCTCTCAGAACAAAGTGCAATCAGGTTAGAACTCAGAATTCAGAAGGTGGGTAATGAGAAACTTCTGTGAGCTAAAAGAACATGTTCTAACTCAATGCAAAGAAACTAAAATGATTTGATGAAATGATAACAAGAATGGACAACTTAGAGAGGAATATGAGTGAATTCATGGAGCTGAAAAACACAACATAAGAACTTTGTGAAGCATGCACAAGTTTCAACAGCTGAACTGACCAAGAAGAAAAAAAGGATATCAGAGGTCGAAGATCAATGCAATGAAATAAAATGAGAAGGCAAGCATAGAAAAAAAAGTGCAAAAAGGAATGAATAAAGTCTCCAAGAAATATGGGACTATGTGAAAAAACCTAATCTACATTTGATAGGTGTACCTGAATGTGACAAAGAGAATGAATCAAAGTTGGAAAATACTCTTCAAAATATTATCCAGAAAAACTCCAACATAGCAAGGCAGGCCAATATTCAAGTCCAGGAAATACAGAGAACACCACAAAGATATTCCTCAAGAAGAGCAACCCCAAGGCACATAATTGTCAGATTCACCAGGGTTGAAATGAAGGAGAAAATGCTAAGGGCAGCCAGAGAGAAAGGTCAGGTTACCCACAAAGGGAAGCCCATCAGACTCACAGAAGATCTCTTGGCAGAAACCCTACAAGACAGAAGAGAGTGAGGGCTGATATTCAACAACCTTAAAGAAAAGAACTTTCAACCCAGAATTTTATATCCAGCCAAACTAAGCTTCATAAGTGAAGAAAAAATAAAATCCTTTGCCAACAAGAAAGTATTCAGAGATTTTGTCACCACCAGGCCCACTTTACGACAGCTCCGGAAAGCAGCACTATACATAGAAAGAAACAACCAGTACCAGCCACTCCAAAAACATACCAAATGATAAAGAGCATCAAAAAAATGAAGAATCTGCATCAACTAATGGGCAAAACAGACAGCTAGCATCAAAATGGCCATATCAAATTCACACATAACAATATTAACCCTAAATGTAAATGGGCTAAATGCACCAATCAAAAGACACACACTGTCAAATTAGATAAAAAGCCCAAACCCATTGGTGTGCTGTATCCAAGAAACCCATATCACATGCAAGGATATACAAAGGCTCAAAATAAAGGGATGAGGGAAGATTTACAAAGCAAATGGAGAGCAAAAAAAAAGCAGGAGTTGCAATTCTTGTATCTGATAAAAATAGATTTTAAAGCAACAAAGATAAAAAAAGACAGAGAAGGACATTACATAATGGTAGAAGGATTGATACAACAGGAAGAGCTAAGGATTCTAAATATATATGGACCCAATAAAGTAGCACCTAGATACATAAGGCAAGTTCTTAATGACTTACAAAGAGACTTAGACTCACAAACAATAATAGTGGGAGACTTTAACACTCCACTGTCAATATTAGACAAATCAACCAGACAGAAAATTAACAAGGCTATTCAGGACTTGAACTCAGACCTGGAACAAGCAAACCTGATAAACATTTGCAGAACTCTCCACCCCAAATCCACAGAATATACATTCTTCTCAGGACCACATTACACCTACTCTAAAGTTGACCACATAATTGGAAGTAAATCAGTCCCCAACAATTGCAAAAAACAAAACAAAACAAAACAAAAACAGAAATTATAACAGACAGTCTTTCAAACCACAGTGCAATCACGTTCGAACTCAGAATTCACAATTAACTCAGAACCACACAGCTTCATGGAAACTGAACAACTGGCTCTTGAATGTTGGCTAGATAGACAATAAAATGAAGGCAGAAATAAAGACATTCTTTGAGTTTAAAGAGAAAGAAGACACAACATACGGGAATCTCTGGGACACATTTAAAGCAGTCTCTAGAGGAAAATATATAGTAAGAAGTGCCCACATGAGAAGAGTGGAAAGATCCAAAATAGACAACCTATCATCAAAATTGAAAGAGATAGAGAAGCAAGATAAAAAAAACTCAAAACCTAGCAGAAGACAAGAAATAACTAAGATCAGAGCAGAACTAAAGGAGATAGAGACACAAAAGAAACCTTCAAAAATCAAACAATCCAGGAGCTTGTTTTTCATAAAGATCAACAAAATAGACCACTAGGCAGATTAATATAAAAGAAAAGAGAGAATAACCAAATAGATGCAAAGAAAAACAATAAAGGGGAAATCACCACAGATCCCACAGAAATTCAAACCATCATCAGAGAATATTACAAACATCTCTATGCACATAAACTAGTAAACCAGGAAGAAATGAATAAATTCCTGGACACTTGCATCCTCCCAAGCCTAGACCAGAAAGAAGTTGAAACCATGAATAGGCCAATAACAAGATATGAAGTTGAGGCAGCAATTAAGAGCTTACTGCACAATAAAATTCCAGGTCCAGATGGGTTCACAGCCGAATTCTACCAGACACACAAAGAGGAACTGTTTCCATTTCTCCTGAAACTATCCCAAACAATAAAAAAAAAAAGGAATTCTTTCCAATTCATTTTATGAGACCAAAATCATCCTGATACAAAATCCCGGCAGAGGCTCAACAAGAAAAGAAACCTTCAGACCAATATCCATGATGAACATACATGCAAAAATCTTCAATAAAATACTGGCAAGCTGATTACAAGAGCACATTAAAAACCTTATCCACCATGATCAAGCAGGCATCATCCTGGGGATGCAAGGCTGGTTCAACATATGCAAGTCTGTAAATGTAATTCACCACATAAACAGTACCAAAGACAAAAACCACATGATTATCTCAATTGGTGCAGAGAAAGCCTTTGGCAAAATTCAACAGCCCTTTATGCTGAAACCCCTCAATAAACTCGGTATTGATGGAATGTATCTCAAAATAATAAAAGCTACTTATGACAAACCAACTGCCAATATCATACTGAATGGGCAAAAACTGGAATCATTCTCTTCAAAATCTGGTACTAGACAAGGATGCCCTCTCTCATCACTCTTATTCAGTACAATACTGGAAGTTCTAGCCAGAGCAATCAGGCAAGAAAAAAAAATAAAGCGTTTTCAAAAGGGAAAAGGAAAAGCCAAAGTGTATCTACTTGCAGACGACATGAGAGTATACCTAGAAGACACCATCACCTCAGCCCAAAATCTCCTGAAACTGATAAGCAACTTTAACAAAGTTTCAGGATACAAAATCAATGTGCAAAAATCACAAGCATTCCTATACACAAATAACAGACTTCAAGAGAGCAAAATCAAGAATGAACTGCCATTCACAATTGCTACAAAGAGAATAAAATATCTAGGAATACAACTAACAAGGAAAATAAAGGACCTCTTCACAGAGAACAACAAACCACTGCTCAACGAAGTAAGGGAGGACACAAACATATGGAGAAACATTTCATGTTCATTGTTAGGAATAATCAATATCGTGAAAATGGCTATACTGCCCAAAGGAAATTACAGATTCAATGCTATCCCCATCAAGCTACAAATGACCTTCTTCACAGAACTCGAAAATAACAACTTAAACTTTATATGAAATCAAAAGAGAGCCTGTATAGCCAATTCAATTCTAAGCAAAAAGAACAGAGCGAGAGGCATCACACTATCGGACTTTAAACTATACTACAAGGCCACAGTAATCAAAACAGCATGGTAATGGTACCATAACAGAGATATAGACCAGTGGAAGAGAACAGAGGCATCACAACATATCTACAACCGTACAATCTTTGATAAACCCGACAAAAACAAGCAACGTGGAAAGAATTCACTGTTTAATAAATGGTGTTGGGAAAATGGCTAGCTAAGTGCAGAAAGCAGAACCCGGACCCCTTCCTGACACCTTACACTAAAATTCGCTCCAGATGGATTAAAGACTTAAAAATAAGACCTAGCAGCATAAAAACCATAGAAGGAAATCTAGGTAAAACCATCCATGACATAGGAGTAGGCAAAGACTTCATGACCAAAACACCAAAAGAATTGGCAACAAAAGCCAAAATAGACAAATGAGACCTAATCAAACTCCACAGCTTCTGCACCACAAAAGAAACCGTCATCAGAGTGAATTGGCAACCAATAGAATGAGAAAGTTTTGGCAGTTTACCCATCTGAAAAAGGGCTAATATCCAGAATTTACAAAGAACTCAAACAGATTTACAAGAAAAAAACAAACAAGCCCATTCAAAAGTGGGCAAAAAATATGAACAGACACTTTACAAACGAAGACATACTTGAGTCCAACAAACATGAAAAAAATGCTCATCATCACTGGTCTTTAGAGAAATGCAAATCAAAACTACATTGAGATACCATCTTATGCCAATTTGAATGGCTATCATTAAAAAATCTAGAGACGACAGATGCTGGAGATGATGTGAAGAAATAGGAACAATTTTACATTGCTGGTTGGAGTGTAAATTAGTTCAACCATTGTGGACGACAGTGTGGCAATTCCTCAAGGACCTAGAAATAGAAATTCCATTTGACCCAGAAATCCAATTACTGGGTATATATCCAAAGGATTATAAATTGTTCTACTATAGGAACACATGCACACGAATGTTCATTGCAGCACTGTTTACAAAGTGCTGCACTTTGATTCCAGCAAAGACCTGGAATCAATACAAATGGCCATTGACGATAGACTGGATAGAAAAAATGTGCCACATCTACACTATGGATTATTATGCAGCAATAAAAAACGATGAGTTTGTTTCCTTTCTGAGGACATGGATGAATCTGGTAACCATCATCTCAGCAAACTGACACAAGAATAGAAAATTAAATACCACATGTTCTCACTCATAGGAGGGTGTTGAACAATGAGAACACATAGACAGAGGGAGGGGATCACTACACACTGGGGTCTGTTGGGAAAAATAGGCTAGTGACAGCGTGGGGTCAGGAGTTGAGGAGAGATAGCATGGGTTGAAATGCCAGATATCGGTAAAGGGGAGGAAGGCAATGAATCACACTGCCACATGTGTACCTATGCAACTCTCTTGTATGTTCTTCACATGTACCCAAAACCTAAAATGAAATAGAAATAAATAAATAGTTAATGAAAAAATAAAATTTTGGCACCTGAAGTGAGGTAAGAAGCATAATGCATCAGCATCTTTTCCATACTTACCAAGAAAGAAATAAAACATTAAAATTTATGTTACGATTACTGATTACCTTATCTAAGAAAAAGGAACCAGGTGCAGAAGGAGAACATAAGAGTAGACATGGAACATGACCACTGAAGCACAGCATCACACAGAAATCATTCAGCCCCCAGATGTCAGTGGGCCTCCCTGGCAGCTGTCAGGTCTTATCACAAGAGCTTGGAGAAGAAGAGTTTTCTCCACACTTTTCCAGAAAGGTGATGTCTCAGCCATTTTGGACTTTTCTTTCCCTAGCTGGCTAAACAGTGGGTGCTTTCACTGCACTGGTGCTGCTGCACAGCCAAAGCACCATCCAGAATCCCTTATGGGGGACGATGGAGGGATTAAATCATTTTGGCTTAGTGTCATTCATTACACAATGTCACTCCAGGTTCATACTTCCTACCTCATAGGCATTAATAAAAGAATTGAGGGGTGGAGCAATATGGTTATTTAGGAGCAGCTCAGGATTGCAGCTCCCAGTGAAAGCGCAGAGGGTAAGTGGATGCTGCATTTTCAGATGGATCTTTATTGCCCACAGACCAGGAGATACCCAGGCAGAGGAGCCCTATGGGTCACCAGCATGGCTACTTTGGCTGGCACAGCTGTTTTGCTTGTGCTCCTGCATGGCTGTTATCCATAAAAAAACACACTGGTCTGTTGCCCTTTTAAGCTGGCAATTGGAACTCTGGGAAGGCAGATTCGCCCATTCATCTGATTAAACATGGGACTCAAACAGGGAGCCAGGCCAGAGATTCACAGGCAAAAAAGCACCACGAATCTCAGTGCCATTGTTTCAGCTGATGCAGTGGGTCACCGCATGGGAAATCATACAGAACCCGCGCCTTTCCAGTAGGCGACTGGAACACTTGGGAGAGAGTCAACCATTCAACTTAAAACAAAAAATAGTCTGAGGCAGGGAACCAGGTGATCAGGCTTGGCAGGTCCCACCCCCACAAAAGCAATAAAAAAAAGCGATTGGAAACACTCAGGGTTGAGAGTTTCATGGCAAGCACAGCTGAACCCGGGACAGTGCAGCTCAGTGGTGGAGGGGCATCTGCCAACACCAGGGCACTCTACCTCTAAGGAAGTAGTCCGCAATTGCTGAGGCAGCCCGCCATTGCAGAGGCAACCCGCCATAACAGAGAGTATTCCCTATTACAGAGGCAGGCCACCATTGCTGAGGCAGCTCTAACCACACCCATATAAACAGAACTGCAGGGAAGTTCACAGGGTAGCAGGGCAGAGACCACAGTGGCTCAACAAAGCCTCTGCAGGCAGGCAGTGACTAGGCTGCTTTCTTGCTGGGGAGAGCAGCCATGGAGAAAAAAGGCAGCAGCACAACAGATACTCATAAATAAAGCCCTAACTCCTCGGGACACAGCCCCTAGGGAAAAAAAGGGGTTAATGAGTTCTCCTGCAGCAGACTTAAACGTACCTCCTAGCAGCGCTGAATGAACAATGGAGGTCACAACTAAGCACTTGAGCTCCTATAAAGGACAGACTGTCTCCTCAAGCAACTCCCTGACCCCTGTATATCCAAAGAGTCACCTCACAAAAGACTGATCAAACTGACATTTAGCAGGCATCATTCTGGGACAAAGATAGCAGAAGAAGAAACTGGTAGTAACCCTTACTGTTCTGCAGCTGCTGCAGGTGATCCCCAGGGTGCAGGGCCTAAAGTGGACCTCAGCAGTTTTACAGCAGAGGAGCCAGACTGTTAGAAGGAAAACTAAGAAACAGAAATAACTTCATCAGCAACAATCTGGACATCCACTTAGAGACCCAATGTGAAAATCAGCAACTACAAAGATAACAAGTGGATAAATACACAAAGATGGAAAGAAACCAGTAGAAAAAGGAGGAAAACACCAAAAACCAGAACACCTCTCCTTTTACAAGGATCACAACTCCTCACCAGCAAGAAAACAAACCTGGATGGAGAATGAGTGTGATGAAATGACAGAATCAGAATTCAGAAGGTGGGTAATGAGAAACTTCTGTGAGCTAAAAGAACATGTTCTTACTCAATGCAAAGAAACTAAGACCCTTGAAAAAAAGATTTGACAAAATGATAACAAGAATGAACAAATTAGAGTGGAATATAAGTGAACTGAAAAAGCTGAAACACACAACACGAGAACATTGTGAACCATGCACAAGTTTCAACAGCTGAATTGACCAAGCAGAAGAAAGGATATCAGAGGTCGAAGATCAACTCAATGAAATAAAATGAGAAGGCAAGATTAGAGAAAAAAGCACAAAAAGAAATGGACAAAGTCTCCAAAAAATAGGGGACTATATGAAAAGACCTAATCTACCTTTGATAGGTATACCTGAATGTGACAAAGAGAATGAATCAAGCTGGAAAATACTCTTCAGGATATTTTCCAGAAAAATTCTCCAACATAGCAAGGCAGGCCAATATTCAAGTCCAGGAAATACAGAGAACACCACAAAGATATCCTCAAGAAGAGCAACCCCAAGGCACATAATTGTCAGATTCACCAGGGTTGAAATGAAGGAGAAAATGCTAAGGGCAGCCAGAGAGAAAGGTCAGGTTACCCACAAAGGAAGCCCATCAGACTCACAGAAGATCTCTTGGCAGAAACCCTAAAAGCAAGAAGAAAGTGAAGGGTGATATTCACCATACTTAAAAAAAAAAACTTTCAACACAGAACTTCATATCCAGCCAAACTAAGCTGCATAAGTGAAAGAAAAATAAAATTATTTGCCAACAAGCAAGTACTCAGAGAAATTGTCACCACCAGGCCCACTTTAAAAGAGCTCCTGAAACAGACACTACACATAGAATAAAACAACCAGTACCAGCCAATGCCAAAACATACCAAATGGTAAATAACATCAACAAAATAAAGAGTCTGCATGAACTTATGGGCAAAACAGCCAGCTAGCATCAAAATGGCAGGATTAAATCCACACACAACAATATTAACCCTAAATGTAAATGGGCTAAATTCACCAATCAAAAGACACAGACTAGCAAATTAGATAAAAATTCAAAACCCATCAGTGTGCTGTACCCAGAAAACCCATCTCTCATGCAAGGATACACAAAGGCTTAAAATAAAGGGATGAAGGAAGATTTACCCAGCAAATGGAGAGCAAAAAACAAGCAGGATTGCAATTCTCGTATCTGATAAGATAGAGTTTAAAGCAACAAATATTAAAAGAGACAAAGAAGGACATTACATAATGGTCAAAGGATTGATACAACAAGAAGAGCTAAAAATTCTAAATATATATGGGCCTAATACAGGAGGATTAAGATACATAAGGCAAGTTCTTAATAACTTACAAAGAGACTTAGACTCCCACACAATAATAGTGAGAGACTTTAACACTCCACTATTAATATTAGATGATCAATCAGATAGAAAATTAACAGGGATATCCAGGACTTGAACTCAGACCTGGAACAAGAAAACCTGATAGACATTTACAGAGCTCTCCACCCCAAATCCACAGAATACACATTCTTCTCAGCACATCACACCTACTCCAAAATTGACCACATAATTGGAAGTAAATCACTTCTCAGCAAATGCAAAGCAACTGAAATTATAACAAACAGTCTCTCAGACCATAGTGCAATCAAGTTAGAACTCAGAATTCAGAAGGTGGGTAATGAGAAACTTCTGTGAGCTAAAAGAACATGTTCTTACTCAATGCAAAGAAACTAAGACCCTTGAAAAAAAGATTTGACAAAATGATAACAAGAATGAACAAATTAGAGTGGAATATAAGTGAACTGAAAAAGCTGAAACACACAACACGAGAACATTGTGAACCATGCACAAGTTTCAACAGCTGAATTGACCATGCAGAAGAAAAGATATCAGAGGTCGAAGATCAACTCAATGAAATAAAATGAGAAGGCAAGATTAGAGAAAAAAGCACAAAAAGAAATGGACAAAGTCTCCAAAAAATAGGGGACTATATGAAAAGACCTAATCTACCTTTGATAGGTATACCTGAATGTGACAAAGAGAATGAATTTAAGCTGGAAAATACTCTTCAGGATATTTTCCAGAAAAATTCTCCAACATAGCAAGGCAGGCCAATATTCAAGTCCAGGAAATACAGAGAACACCACAAAGATATCCTCAAGAAGAGCAACCCCAAGGCACATAATTGTCAGATTCACCAGGGTTGAAATGAAGGAGAAAATGCTAAGGGCAGCCAGAGAGAAAGGTCAGGTTCACACAAAGGGAAGCCCATCAGACTCACAGAAGATCTCTTGGCAGAAACCCTAAAAGCAAGAAGAAAGTGAAGGGTGATATTCACCATACTTAAAAAAAAAAACTTTCAACACAGAACTTCATATCCAGCCAAACTAAGCTGCATAAGTGAAAGAAAAATAAAATTATTTGCCAACAAGCAAGTACTCAGAGAAATTGTCACCACCAGGCCCACTTTAAAAGAGCTCCTGAAACAGACACTACACATAGAATAAAACAACCAGTACCAGCCAATCCCAAAGCATACCAAATGGTAAATAACATCAACAAAATAAAGAGTCTGCATGAACTTATGGGCAAAACAGCCAGCTAGCATCAAAATGGCAGGATTAAATCCACACACAACAATATTAACCCTAAATGCACCAATAAATGGGCTAAATTCACCAATCAAAGACACAGACTGGCAAATTAGATAAAAAGCCAAAACCCATCAGTGTGCTGTATCCAGAAAACCCATCTCTCATGCAAGGATACACAAAGGCTTAAAATAAAGGGATGAAGGAAGATTTACCCAGCAAATGGAGAGCAAAAAACAAGCAGGATTGCAATTCTCGTATCTGATAAGATAGAGTTTAAAGCAACAAATATTAAAAGAGACAAAGAAGGACATTACATAATGGTCAAAGGATTGATACAACAAGAAGAGCTAAAAATTCTAAATATATATGGGCCTAATACAGGAGGATTAAGATACATAAGGCAAGTTCTTAATAACTTACAAAGAGACTTAGACTCCCACACAATAATAGTGAGAGACTTTAACACTCCACTATTAATATTAGATTATCAATCAGATAGAAAATTAACAAGGATATCCAGGACTTGAACTCAGACCTGGAACAAGAAAACCTGATAGACATTTACAGAACTCTCCACCCCAAATCCACAGAATACACATTCTTCTCAGCACATCACACCTACTCCAAAATTGACCACATAATTGGAAGTAAATCACTTCTCAGCAAATGCAAAGCAACTGAAATTATAACAAACAGTCTCTCAGACCATAGTGCAATCAAGTTGGAACTCAGAATTCAGAAAATAACTCAGAACTACACAGCTTCATAGAAACTGAACAACTGACTCTTGAATATTGACTGGATAAAAAATGAAATAAAGGCAGAAATAAAGAAGTTCTTTGAAAACAACGAGAATGATGCCAAAACATACCAGAATTTCTGTACAAATTTAAAGCAGTCTCTGGAGGAAAATATATAGAAAGAAGTGCCCACATGAGAAAAAAGGAGAGATCCAAAATTGACTCCCTATCATCAAAATTGAAAGAGCTAGAGGAGCAAGATAAAAAACACTCAAAATCTAGCAGAAGACAAAAATAATTAAGATCAGAGCAGAACTGAAGAAAATAGAGACACACACACACAAAAAAAAACCTTCAAAAAATCAATAAATCCAGGAGCTGGCTTTTCGAAAAGATCAACAAAATAGACAGAGCAGTAGCCAGATTAATAATAAGAAGAAAAAGACAGAATAACCAAATAGATGCAATAAAGGAAAATCACCACAGATCCCACAGAAATTTAAACCACCATCAGAGAATATTATGAAATACTCTATAGACATAAACTAGTAAACCTGGAAGAAATAGGTAAATTTCTCAACACTTGCCTCCTCCCAAGCCTAAACCAGGAAGAAGTCATAACCCTAAAGAGACCAACAACAAGATCTGCAGTTGAGGCAGCAATTAAGAGCCTACCACACAGAAAAAACACAGTTCCAAATGGGTTCACAGCCGAATTCTACCAGACACACAAAGAGAAATTATTACCATTTCTTCTGAAACTATTCCAAATAATCCAAAAAGAGAAAATCCTTTTCAAATTATTTTGTGAGACCAACATCATCCTGATACCAAAACCCGGCGGAGACTCAACAAGAAATAAAACCTTCAGGCCAATATTTATGATAAATGTAGATGCAAAAATCTTCAATAAAATACTAGGAAGCCAATCGCAACAGCACATCAAAAAGCTTATCCACCATGATCAAGTAGGATTCATCCCGGGATTCAAGGCTGGTTCAACATACACAAGTCCATAAATGTAATTCAACACATAAACAGAACCAAAGACAAAAACCACATGATTATCTCAACTGATGAAGAGAAGGCCTTTGACAAAATTTAACAGCCCTTTATGCTAAAAAGCCTCAATAAACTAGGCATCAGTGGAACGTATCTCAAAATAATAAAAGCTATTTATAACAAGCCAACTGCCAATATCATACAGCATAGAAAAAATGGAATCATTTACTTTGAAATCTGGCACTAGACAACAATGCCCTTTCTCACCAATTCTATTCAATATAGTACTGGAAGTTCTAGCCAGAACAATCAGAAAAAAAAATAAAGGGTATTCAAATAGAAAAGGAGGAAGTGAAATTGTCTCTATTTGCAGACGACATGATAGTATATCTAGAAGACTCCATTGTCTCAGCCCAAAACTTTCTAAAACTGATAAGCAACTTCAGCAAAGTTTCAGGATACAAAATCAATGGGGAAAAATCACAAGCATTCCTATACACCAATAAAAGACTTAAAGAGAGCCAAACCAAGAAAGAACTGCCATTCACAACTGCTACAAAGAGAATAAAATGACTAGGAATATAATTAACAAGGAACATAGAGGACCTCATCAAGGAGAACTACAAACCACTGCTCAACAAAATAAGAGAGGACACAAACAGATGGAGAAACATTCCATGTTCATGGTTAGAAATAATCAATATTGTGAAAATGGCCATAATTTAAAAAGTAATTTACAGATTCAACGCTATCCCCATCAAACACCATATGAAACCAAAAGAGAGCCCACATAGCGAAGTCAATTCTAAGTAAAAAGAACACAGTGGGAGGCACCACATTACTGCACTTCAAACTATACAACATGACTACATTAATTAACACAGCATTGTACTGGTACCAAAACACAGATATAGATCAGTGGAACAGAACAGAGGCCTTGGAGGCAACACAACATATCTACAACCATACAATCTTTGATATACACGACAAAAACAAGCAATGGTGAAAGAATTCCCTGTTTAATAAATGGTGTTGGGAAAACTGGCTAGCTATATGCAGAAAGCAGAAACTGAACACCTTTCTGATACCTTACACTAAAATTAACTCTAGATGGATTAAAGACTTAAACATAAGACCTAAAACTATAAAAATTTCTAGAAGAAAATGTAGAATTCAGGACATGGGTGTAGACAAAGACTTCATAACCAAAACACCAAAAGAATTGGCAATAAAAGCCAAAATAGACAAATGGGACCTAATCAAACTCCACATCTACTGCAAGGCAAAAGAAACTGTCATTAGAGTGAATTGGCAACCAACAGTCTGGGAAAAATTTTGCAGTCTACCCATCTGACAAAGGGCTGATATCCAGAATCTACAAAGAACTAAAGCATATTTACAAGAAAAAAAACAAGCAAGCCCATTCAAAAGTAGAAAAAGAATATAAACAGACACTTCACAAAAAAAGACATACATGAGGCCAACAAACATATGAAAAAATGCTTATCACCACTGGTCATTAGAGAAATGCAAATCAAAACTACATTGAAATACCATCTCACGCCAATTAAAATAGCGATCATTAAAAAATCTGGAGACCACAGATGCTGGAGAGGATGTGGAGAAATAGGAACACTTTTACACTGCTGGTGGGAGTGTAAATTAATTCAACCATTGTGGATGACAGTGTGGTGATTCCTCAAGTACCTAGATATAGATAACCCATCTGACCCAGCAATCCCATTACTGGGAATATATCCAAAGGACTGCAAATCGTTCTACTTTAAGGACACATGCACACGAATGTTCATTGCAGCACTGTTTACAATAGCAAAGACCTGGAAACAACCCAAATTCCCATCGATGATAGACTGGACAGGGAAAATGTGCCACATATACACCATGGAATATTATGCAGCAATCAAAAACTAAGAGTTTGTGTCCCTTCTAGGGACATGGATGAACCTGGAGACCATCATTCTCAGCAAACTGACACAATAACAGAAAATGAAATACCACATGTTCTTACTCATATGCAGGTGTTGAACAATGAGAACACATGGACACAGGGAGGGGAGCACTACACACTGGCATCTGTTGGGGGGAATAGGGGAGGGACAGTAATGGGTAGAGAGTTGGGGAGAAATAGCAGGGGGAGAAATGCCAGATATAGGTGAAGGGAAAGAAGGCAGCAAATCACACTGCCACATGTATACCTATGAAAGTATCTTGCATGTTCTTTACATGTACCCCAAAACCTAAAATGAAATTTATAAAAGAAAAGAAAAAAAATTACAATAACCTATGAATAACTAAGATCACATATGAATAACTAATAACTAGTAAGGTTTTATTTCTAATTACTTTCTTCTTCATTATTTATGTGGAAATAGGCTGAGCCCTTTTGCTCCTATCTCAGGGTTTATGGGATCTTCGTTCTATAGATAGATATCCCAACTGTCGTGAGATGGTATCTTAGTGTGGTTTTGAATTGCATTTCTCTAATGACCAGCAATTATGATTTTTCTTTCATATGTTTCTTGGATGCATAAATGTCTTCTTTTGAAAAGTGTCTATTCATATCCTTTGACCACTTATAGATGGAGTTGTCTATTTCTTGTAAATTTATTTTATTTTTTATTTTTATTTTTATTTTGAAATGGAGTTTCACTCATTACCCAATCTGGAGTGCAATGGCGTGATCTCGGCTCACCACAACCTCTGCCTACTGGATTCAGGCAATTCTTTTGCCCCAGCCTCCACAGTAGCTGGGATTACAGGCATGTGCCACCATGCCCAGTTATTATTATTATTATTTTCTTTTGCATTTTTAGTAGAGACGGGATTTCACCATGTTGACCAGTGTGGTCTCGATCTCTTGACCTCGTGATCCACCTGCCCGGCCTCCAAAAGTGATGGGATTAAAGGCTTGAGCAACCGCACCTGGCCTCTTGTAAATTTATCTATATTTTCTGCAGATTCTGGATATTAGCATTTTTTTAATTTTAAATTTTTATTGCATTTTAGGTTTTGGGGTACATGTGCGTAACGTGCAAGATAGTTGCATAGGTACACACATGGCAGTGTGTTTTGCTGCCTTCCACCCCTTCACCCACACTTGGCATTTCTCCCCAGGCTATCTCTCCCCAGCTCCCCCACACTGTCCCTCCAAAATTCCCCCCAATAGACCCCGGTGTGTAGCAGACCCCCTCCCTGTGTCCATGTGTTCTCATTTTTCTCACCCACCTGTGAGTGAGAATATGTGGTATTTCCTTTTCTGTTCTGGTGTCAGTTTGCTGAGAATGATGTTCTCCAGATTCATCCATGTCCTTTCAAAGGACAAAACTCATCATTTTTGATTGCTGCATAATATTCCATGGTGTATATGTGCCACATTTTCCCAGTCCAGTCTGTCATGGATGGGCATTGGGGTTGGTTCCAGGTCTTGGCTATTGTAAACTGTGCTGCAATGAACATTCGTGTGCATGTGTCCTTATAGTAGAAAGATTTATAGTCCTTTGGATATATACCCAGTAAAAAGATTGCTGGGTAAAAAGAAATTTCTATTTCTAGGTCCTTGAGGTACCACCACACTGTCTTCCACAATGGTTGAACTAATTTACACTCTCACCAACAGTGTAGGAGTGTTCCTATTTCTCCACATCCTCTCCAGCATCTGTTGTCTCCAGATTTTTTAATGATCGCCATTCTAACTGGCGTGAGATGGTATCACAATGTGGTTTTGATTTGGATCTCTCTAATGACCAGTGATGATGAACATTTTTTCATGCGTTTGTTGGATTCATGTGTGTCTTTTTTTGTAAAGTGTCTGTTCATATTCTTTGCCCATTTTTAAATAGGCTTGTTTGTTTTTTTCCTGTAAATCTGTTTGAGTTCTTTGTAAATTCTGGATATCAGCCCTTTGTCAGATGGGTAAACTGCAAAGATATTTTCCATTCTGATAATTGCCAATTCACTCTGGTGATGGTTTCTTTTGCCATAGAAAAGCTGTGGAGTTTGATTAGGTCCTATTTGTCTATTTTGGCTTTTGTTGCCAATGCTTTTGGTGTTTTGGTCATGAAGTCCTTGCCTACATCTATGTCTTGACTGGTTTTGCCTAGATTTTCTTCTAAGGTTTTTATGGTGTCAGGTCTTATGTTTAAGTCTTTAATCCATCTGGAGTTAATTTTAGTGTAAGGTGTCAGGAAGGGGTCCAGTTCCTGCTTTCTGCACATGGCTAGCCAGTTTTTCCAACACCATTTATTAAACAGGGAATCCTTTCCCCATTGCTTGTTTTTGTCAGGTTTATCAAAGATTATATGGTTGTAGATATGTTATGTTGCCTCCGATGCCTCTGTTCTGTTCCATTGGTCTATATCTCTGTTTTGGTACCAGTACCATGCTGTTTTGTTTACTGTAGCCTTGTAGTATAGTTTGAAGTCTGGTAGTGTGATGCCTCCCGCTGTGTTCATTTTGCTTAGAATTGACTTGGCTATGCGGGCTCTCTTTTGGTTCCATATGAATTTCATGGTGGTATTTTCCAGTTCTGTGAAGAAATTCAATGGTAGTTTGATGGGGTAGCATTGATTGTGTAAATTACTTTGGGCAGTATAACCATTTTCATTATATTGATTCTCCCAGACCACGAACATGGAATGTTTCTCCATCTGTTTGTCCCTCATTTATTTCATTGAGCAGTGGCTTGTAGTTTTCCTTTAAGAGGTCCCTTATGTTCTTTGTGAGTTGTAGTCCTAGGTATTTTATTTTCTTTGTAGCAATTGTGAATGGCATTTTGTTCTTGATTTGGTTCTCTTTAAGTCTGTTATTGGTGTATAGGAAAGCTAGTGATTTTTGCACATTGATTTTATATTCTGAGACTTTCCTGAAGTTGCTTATCAGTTTCAGGAGTTATTGGGCTGAGATGATGGGGTCTTCTAGGTATACTATCATGTTGTCTGCAAATAAAGACAATTTGGCTTCCACCTTTTCTATTTGAGTACATTTTATTTTTTTTTCTTGCCTGATTGCTCTGGCTAGAACTTCCAGTACTATGTTGAATAGGAGTGGTGAGAGAGGGCATCCTTGTCTAGTGCCAGATTTCAAAGGGAATGCTTCCAGTTTTTGCCCATTCAGTATGATATTGGCTGTTCATTTGTCATAAATAGCTTTTATTACATTGAGATATGTTCCATCAATACCAAGTTTATTGAGGGTTTTTAGCATAAAGGGCTGTTGAATTTTGTCAAATGCCTTCTCTGCGTCAATTGAGATAATCATGTGGTTTTTGTTTTGCTTCTGTTTATGTGGTGAATTACATTTATAGACTTGCGTATGTTGAACCAGCCTTGCATCGCTGGGATGAATCCTACTTGATCATGATGGATAAGTTTTTTAATGTGCTGTTGCAATCGGTTTGCCAGTATTTTATTGAAGATTTTTGCATCTATGTTCATCATGGATATTGGCCTGAAGTTTTCTTTTCTTGTTGAGTCTCTGCCGGGTTTCAGTATCAGGATGATGTTGGTCTCATAAAATGATTTGGGATGGGTTCCCTCTTTTTGAATTATTTCGAATAGTTTCAGAAGGAATGGTACCAGCTCCTCTTTGTGTGTCTAGTAGAATTTGGCTGTGAACCTATCTGGACCTGGGCTTTTTTGTGGTAGGCTTTTAATTGCTGCCTCAACTTTATACCTTGTTATTGTGTATTCATAGTTTTGGCTTTCTCCTGGTTTAGGCTTTGGAGGACACAGGTGTCCAGGAATTTATTCATTTCTTCCTGGTTTACTAGTTTATGTTCATAGAGTTGTTTGTAGTATTCTCTGATGATGGTTTGAATTTCTTTGGAATCTGTGGTGATTTTATTTTTATTTTTATTTTTATTTTTTTTTACCAAAAGAACACGTAAACTTTATTGAAATAAAGAAAAAAGCCAGCTAGACTAGTTGAAAAGTGAACATGATCTGAAGATGCACTTCAAAAGGGTATACAGACGGCCAGTAAACTTATGAAAATGTTCAATTCCATTACCCTGCTGAAAAATGAATGTTAAAAACACAGTGAGGTAAATGTACACACCCACCAGAATGGCTAACACTAAAATCAAGCATCGAGGAGTATCTTGTGTAATTGGAACTGTTACACACTGCTGGCTACAGTATAAATTGGTTACAGTCACTTTGGAAAAATGGTTTGGTAGTTTTTACTGAAGCTGAAGATTCATATACATGATGTCTCAGGAATTTCTCTCCCAGATATATAGCTAACATAAATAAATGCATGCAGTTAAATACAACAATTTCAAAGCAGTATCATTCATGAAAATCCTGAAGATGAAACGCTATAAATATCCATCAACCACAGAATGGATAAATGCATTACATATAGTATACAATAAAATTATCTCTTACAGTGGACATGAATAAATTATAGCTACATAAAAAGTGGGAATGAGCTGGGTGTGGTGGCTCTTGCCTGTAAATTCCAGCACTTTGGGAGGCTAAGGCAGGAGCATTGCTAGAGCCCAGGAATTTGAGACCACCCTGGGCAACATAGTGAGATCCTGTCTCTATAAACAAATTTTATTGCATCTATTTGGTTGTTGTCTTTTTTCTTTTTTATCAGTCTGGCTAGTGGTCTATTTTGTTGATCTTTTCGAAAAAACAGCTCTTGAATTTCTTGATTTTTGAGGGTTTTTGTGTCTCTATGTTCATCATGGATATTGGCCTGAAGTTTTCTTTTCTTGTTGAGTCTCTGCCGGGTTTCAGTATCAGGATGATGTTGGTCTCATAAAATGATTTGGGATGGGTTCCCTCTTTTGAATTATTTGAATAGTTTCAGAAGGAATGGTACCAGCTCCTCTTTGTGTGTCTAGTAGAATTTGGCTGTGAACCTATCTGGACCTGGGCTTTTTGTGGTAGGCTTTTAATTGCTGCCTCAACTTTATACCTTGTTATTGGTGTATTCATAGTTTTGGCTTTCTCCTGGTTTAGGCTTTGGAGGACACAGGTGTCCAGGAATTTATTCATTTCTTCCTGGTTTACTAGTTTATGTTCATAGAGTTGTTTGTAGTATTCTCTGATGATGGTTTGAATTTCTTTGGAATCTGTGGTGATTTTATTTTTATTTTTATTTTTTTTCTTGCCTGATTGCTCTGGCTAGAACTTCCAGTACTATGTTGAATAGGAGTGGTGAGAGAGGGCATCCTTGTCTAGTGCCAGATTTCAAAGGGAATGCTTCCAGTTTTTGCCCATTCAGTATGATATTGGCTGTTCATTTGTCATAAATAGCTTTTATTACATTGAGATATGTTCCATCAATACCAAGTTTATTGAGGGTTTTTAGCATAAAGGGCTGTTGAATTTTGTCAAATGCCTTCTCTGCGTCAATTGAGATAATCATGTGGTTTTTGTTTTGCTTCTGTTTATGTGGTGAATTACATTTATAGACTTGCGTATGTTGAACCAGCCTTGCATCGCTGGGATGAATCCTACTTGATCATGATGGATAAGTTTTTTAATGTGCTGTTGCAATCGGTTTGCCAGTATTTTATTGAAGATTTTTGCATCTATGTTCATCATGGATATTGGCCTGAAGTTTTCTTTTCTTGTTGAGTCTCTGCCGGGTTTCAGTATCAGGATGATGTTGGTCTCATAAAATGATTTGGGATGGGTTCCCTCTTTTTGAATTATTTCGAATAGTTTCAGAAGGAATGGTACCAGCTCCTCTTTGTGTGTCTAGTAGAATTTGGCTGTGAACCTATCTGGACCTGGGCTTTTTTGTGGTAGGCTTTTAATTGCTGCCTCAACTTTATACCTTGTTATTGGTGTATTCATAGTTTTGGCTTTCTCCTGGTTTAGGCTTTGGAGGACACAGGTGTCCAGGAATTTATTCATTTCTTCCTGGTTTACTAGTTTATGTTCATAGAGTTGTTTGTAGTATTCTCTGATGATGGTTTGAATTTCTTTGGAATCTGTGGTAATTTTATTTTTATTTTTATTTTTATTTTTATTTTTATTTTTATTTTTATTTTTATTTTTATTTTTATTTTTTTACCAAAAGAACACGTAAACTTTATTGAAATAAAGAAAAAAGCCAGCTAGACTAGTTGAAAAGTGAACATGATCTGAAGATGCACTTCAAAAGGGTATACAGACGGCCAGTAAACTTATGAAAATGTTCAATTCCATTACCCTGCTGAAAAATGAATGTTAAAAACACAGTGAGGTAAATGTACACACCCACCAGAATGGCTAACACTAAAATCAAGCATCGAGGAGTATCTTGTGTAATTGGAACTGTTACACACTGCTGGCTACAGTATAAATTGGTTACAGTCACTTTGGAAAAATGGTTTGGTAGTTTTTACTGAAGCTGAAGATTCATATACATGATGTCTCAGGAATTTCTCTCCCAGATATATAGCTAACATAAATAAATGCATGCAGTTAAATACAACAATTTCAAAGCAGTATCATTCATGAAAATCCTGAAGATGAAACGCTATAAATATCCATCAACCACAGAATGGATAAATGCATTACATATAGTATACAATAAAATTATCTCTTACAGTGGACATGAATAAATTATAGCTACATAAAAAGTGGGAATGAGCTGGGTGTGGTGGCTCTTGCCTGTAAATTCCAGCACTTTGGGAGGCTAAGGCAGGAGCATTGCTAGAGCCCAGGAATTTGAGACCACGCTGGGCAACATAGTGAGATCCTGTCTCTATAAACAAATTTTATTGCATCTATTTGGTTGTTGTCTTTTTTCTTTTTTATCAGTCTGGCTAGTGGTCTATTTTGTTGATCTTTTCGAAGAAAACAGCTCTTGAATTTCTTGATTTTTTGAGGGTTTTTTTGTGTCTCTATCTCCTTCAGTTCTGCTCTGATCTTAGTTTTTTCTTGTCTTTTGCTAGGTTTTGAGCTTTCTTCATCTTGCTTCTCTAGCTCTTTCAATTTTGATATAGGTTGTCAACTTTGGATATCTCCACTCTTCTTATGTGGAAACTTGTTGCTATATATTTTCCTCTATAGAGTGCTTTAAATGTGTCCCAGAGATTCTGGTATGTTGTATCTTCATTCTCATTGGTTTTAAATAACTTCTTTATTTCTGCCTTCATTTCATTGTTTATCCAAACGACATTCAAGAGCCAGTTGTTCAGTTTCCATGAAGCTGTGCGGTTTTGAGTTAGTGTCTGAATTCTGAGTTCTAACTTGCTTGCACTATATTCTGAGAGACTGTTTGTTATGATTTCAGTTGTTTTGCATTTGGTGAGGAGTGCTTTACTTCCAATTATGTGGTCAATTTTGGAGTAGGTGTGATGTGGTGCTGAGAAGAATGTATATTCTGTGTATTTGTGTGGAGAGTTATCTAAATGTCTATCAGGTTTGCTTGTTCCAGGTCTGAGTTCAAGTCCTGAATATCCTTGTCAATTTTCTGTCTGGTTGATGTGTCTGATATTGACAGTGGAGTATTAAAGTCTCCCACTATTATTGTGTGGGAGTCTAAGTCTCTTTGTAAGTCGTTAAGAACTTGTCTTATATATCTGGGTGCTCCTGCATTGGGTCCATATATATTTAGGATCGTTAGCTCTTCTTGCTGTATCAATCCTTTTACTATTATGTAATGACCTTCTTTGTCTCTTTTGATCTTTGTTGCTTTAAAGTCTATTTTATCAGAGATGACAAATGCAACTCCTGCTTTCTTTTGCTCTCCATTTGCTTTGTAAATCTTCCTCCATCCATTTATTTTGAGCCTTTGTGTATCCTTGCATGTGTGATGTGTTTACTGCATACAGCACATGGATGGGTTTTGGTTTTTTATCCAATTTGCCAGTCTGTGTCTTTTGATTGGTGCATTTAGCCCATTTACATTTAGGGTTAATATTGTTATGTATGAATTTGATACTGCCATTTTGATGCTAGCAGGCTGTTTTGCCCATTGGTTCATGTAGATTCTTCATTTTGTTGATGCTCTCTAGCATTTGGTATGCTTTTAGGATGGCTCGTACTGGTTGTTTCTTTCTATGTGTAGTGCCTCTTTCAGGAGCTCTTGTAAAGCAGGTCTAGTGGTTACAAAGTCTCTGAGTACTTGCTTGTTTGTGAAGGATTTTATTTTTTCTTCACATTTGAAGCTCAGTTTGGCTAGATATGAAATTCTGGGTTGAAAGTTCTTTTCTTTATGGATGTTGAATTTTGGCCCCCACTCTCTACTGGCTTGTAGTGTCCGTGCTGAGAGATCTGCTGTGAGTCTGATGGGCTTCCTTTTGTGGGTGAACCGACCTTTCTCTCTGGCTGCCCTTAGTATTTTCTCCTTTGTTTCAACCTTGGTGAATCTGAAGATTATATGCCTTGGGGTTGCTCTTCTTGCAGAGTATCTTTGTGGTGTTCTCTGTATTTTCTGGAGTTGAGTATTGACCTGTCTTGCTAGGTTGCAGAAATTTTCCTGGATAACATTCTGAAGAGTATTTTTCAGCTTGGATTCATTCTCTTCATCACATTCTGGTACACCTTTCAAACGTAGGTTGGGTCTCTTCACATAGTCCCACAATACCTGGAGATTTTGTTCATTCCTTTTTTTGCTTTTTCTCTAATCTTGATTTCTCATTTTATTTCGTTGAGTTGATCTTCGACTTCTGGTATTCTTTCATCTGCTTGGTCATTTCAGCTGTTGAAATTTGTGCATGCTTTGCAAAGTTCTCGTGTTGTGTTTTTCAGCTCCATCAATTCATTCATATTCCTCTCTAAGTTGTACATTCTTGTTTTCGTTTCCTGGAATCTTTTCTCAAATCTCTTTTCAAGGTTCTTAGTTTCTTTGCATTGATTTAGAACATGTTCTTTTAGCTCACTGTAGTTTCTCATTGTCCACTTTCTGAAGTCTGATTTTGTTATTTTGTCACACTCATTCTCCATCCAGCTTTGTTCCCTTGCTGATGAGGAGTTTTGGTCCTTTGTAGGAGGTGAGATGTATTGGTTTTGCGTGTTTTCCTCCTTTCTGCTCTGGTTTCTTCCTATCTTTGTGGATTTATCCACCTGTCATCTTAGTTGTTGCTGATTTTTCAAGTCTCTGAGTGGACCCCCAGATTGTTGATGATGAAGTATTTCTGTTACTTAGTTTTTTTTTAATGGTTTTGCCCCTCTGCTGTACGAGTTCTGAGGTCCACTCCAGGACCTTCTTCTCTGGGGTACACTTGTAGCATCTGAGGAACAGTGAGGGATGCTACCAGTTTCTTCTTCTGCTATCTTTGTCCCAGAATGATGCCCGTCAAATTTCAGTCTGATTAGTCCTTTTTTGAGGAGACTCTTTGGATATACAGGGGTCAGGGAGCTGCTTGAGGAGATGGTCTGTACTTTATAGGAGCTCCAGTCCTGAGCTGTGAGCTCTGTTGTTCATTCAGTGCTGGTAGGCAGGTATGTTTAAGTCTTCTGCAGTGGAACTTATAAACACCCCCCTTTTTTTCTTTTCCTCAAATGCTCTGTCTCAGAGAGTTGGGGCTTTCTTTCTTTTTTTTTTTTTTTTGAGATGGGGTTTTGCTCTTGATACCCAGGCTGGAGTGCAATGGCAATATCTCAGCTCACCGCAACCTCTGCCTCCAGGGTTCAGGCAATTCTCCTGCCTCAGCCTCCTGAGTAGCTGGGATTACAGGCATGTGACATCGTGCCCAGCTATTTTTTTGTATTTTTAGTAGAGACGGGGTTTCACCATGTTGACCAGTATGGTCTCGATCTCTTGACCTCGTGATCAGACCACCTCGGCCCCCCAAAGTGCTGGGATTACAGGCTTGAGCCACTGCACCTGGCCGGGGCTTTCTTTATGAGTATCTGTTGCACTGTCTTGCCCGCTGGGAGGTAGTCTATTCACTCTTTGCCTGCCGAGGCTCCGCCCTGCTATCGCTGTTCCGCCTTGCTGCTGCAGCACTCTGTTCTACTCTGGTGTGCTCTGCCCTGCTGGTGGAGCCTCTCTGTTATGGCGGATTGCCTCATCAATGGGTGGCTGCATTAACACTATGTGTGTACCTCAGTAGGGGTGGATTGCGTCCTTAGTGGTGGACGCCCCTCCCCCACTGGGCTGCACCACCCTGGATTCAGCTGAGCTCGTAGCAAAACTCTCAAACCTGAGTGCCTCCAATCGCCACCCTCCTTGTCCCCGTGATGGTGGGACCCCTGAGCCTGATCACCTGGCTCCCTGCCTCAGATTCCATCCTCTCTCTCTCTCTCTTTCTCTCCAATTTGAATGGTTGACTCTCTCACTGGCACCCCAGTAGCCTGCTGATAGGACACTGGGATCCGTGCGATCTCCCGTGCCACTGCCCACTGCACCAGCTCAAATCACACTTCCCAGGAATCTCCTGGTCTGGCTAATTGTCCAAGTCCCGTTTAATCAGATGGACATGTCAGTCTGCCCTTCCAGATCTCACATTGCCAGTTTAACAGGGCACCAAGAACAGTGAGTTTTGTGCCTGGTGCCGCTGCGCTGCAGCGCTGCCCGAACTGGCTGTGCTGGCGTCCCAAAGCACTGGCTGTGCTGGCGTCCCGTGTCTCTCCTACACCTGTGAATTTCCTCATTCTGTGGGCAACAAAGGTTCATCTGAAAATGCAGCTGGGACTCACCCTCTGCGCCTTCACTGAGAACTGCAATCCTGAGTTGTTTCTATGGTGTCATCTTGGAACAGACAATATTAGCACTTTTTCAGACTGAAAGATTGCAAATAATTTTTTTGATTCTGTTGGTTGCTGGTTCACTCTATTAATAGTTCCTATTTCTGTGCAGAATATCCTATGTTTAGTTAGATCCCATATGTCTATTTTGGCTTTTGATGCCATTGCTTTTGATGTTTTGGTCATGAAGTTCTTGCCCATGTTGATGTGCTGAATGGTATTACTTAGGTTTTCTTCCACAGTTTTTATAATTTTAGGCCCCCTGTTTAAATCTTTAATCCATCTAGAATTAATTTTTATATAAGGTGTAAGTAAGGTATCCAGTTTCATCTTTCTGTATATGGCTAGCCAGTTTTTTCAACATCATTTATTAAACAGGGAATCTTTTTCCAGTTGTTTGTTTTAGTCAAGTTTGTCAAATATCAGATGATTGTAGTTGTGTGACACTTTTTTAAAGGCCTCTGTTCTGTTCCATTGGTCGATATCTCTGTTTTGATACCAGTACCCTGCTGTGATATGGTTTGAAGTCAGGTAGCATAATGCCTCCTGCTTTTTTCTTTTTTTCTTTTTTTTTTTTTTTTTTTGCTTAGGGTTGTCTTGGATCTGCAGGTTCTTTGTTGGTTCTACTTGAAGTTTAAGATGTTTTCTTTTCCAATTCTGTGATGAAAGTCATTGGTAGCTTGATAGGAATAGCATTAAATCTATAAATTACTTAGGGTAGTATGGCCATTTTCATGATATTAATTATTCTCAACCATGAACATGGAATGTTTTCCCATCTGTTTGTGTCCTTTCTTATTCCTTGAGCAAGAAAATATTCCTTGTTTTTTAGTTATCCTTGAAGAGGTTCTTCACATCTTTTGTTAATTGTATGCCTAGATATTTTATTCTATTTGTAGCAATTGTGAATTGGAGTTTGCTCATGATTTGGCTCTCTGTCTATTATTGCTCTATAAGAATGCTTGTGATTTAGTTATAAAGCCCAAAACTTTGAAAACTCTAAAAGATAACCCAGGCAATACCATTCTGGGTACAGAATTGGGCAAATATTTCAGGGCAAAAACACTAAAATTAATAACAAGTAAAACAAAATTTGACAAGTTGCAACTAGTTAAGAGCCTTTGCATAGGAAAAAGTGTCAATGAAATAAAGAGACAACCTACTGAGTGGAAGAAAATATTTGCAAACTGTGGATTGACAAAGGTGTAATATCCAGGATCCATAATAAATTTAAATTTACAAGATAAAAACTAATAATTACATTAAAAAGTAGTCAAAGGACATGAACAGACACTTCTCAAAAGAAGACATACCTGCAGCCAACAAGCATGTGAAGCAAAGCTTAATGTCACTAATTATTAGACCAATGAGCATCAAAATTACAATGAGATATCATCTTATACCAGTTAGAATGGCTATAATTAAAGAGTCAAAAATTAAATGCTGGTGAGGTGCTGGAGAAAGAAAACACTTACACGCTGTTGGTGGAAGTGTAAATTAGTTCAACTATTGTGAAGCATTTTGGTAATTTCTCAGAGACCTGAAAGAAGAACTGCTATTTTATAGTTCTGCTAGAAATCCCATTACTGTGTGTATACCAAGAGAAATGTAAGTTATTCTATTATAAAGACAATTTGTGCAAATGTTTCTTGCAGCATTACTCACAATAGCAAAGACATGGTCAAACTAAGCCCCATCAATGACAGTGTGGATAAAAAATGTGGTACATATACACCATGGAAAACTATGCAGTTCCAAAAAGAAATGCAGTTATTATTTTGTGTGTGGAAACATGGATGTAGCTGGAAACTATTATCTTTAGCAAACTAACACAAGAACAGAAAATCAAATCCCGCATGTCCACACTTGTAAGTGGAAATTAAATGAGAACCTATTAAAACAAAGAAGACAAAAACAAACACTGGGATTTATTTGAGGGTAGAAGATGGGAAGAGGGACAGAAGCAGAAAAGAAAACTATTGTTGCATATTGGGCTTAATACATGGGTGATAAAATAATCTGTACAGCAAACCTCTGTGACACATGTTTAGCTATGTAACAAGTCTTCACATGTACCCCTCAGCCTAAAATAAAACTTTCAAAAGTGAAAACTTCTAAAACTCTTAGAAAAAAGCATAAGCAAAAATCGTTGGACATTAAATTTGTTGATGGGTTTTTAACTGTTGATGCTGAAAGCACAAACATCAAAAAAAAAAAAGAAAAGAAAAGAAAAGATAAATTGGACTTAATCAAATTGTAAAATTTTTTATCAAAAAAAGAAGAAAAACTGGTGAAAAGACCACTGTTGAATGAGAGAAATGATTTCCAAAACATGTACATAATTAGGTACATAGGGTGTTCACAGAATATATAAATAACTCCTAAAACTCAACAAAAAAACAAATCAGCAACAGCATTTATGAAAAAGTGGAGGACTTGAATCTACATTGGGTCAATAAGTATGTGGAAAAATGCTCAGCATTACCAGTCATTACGGAAACACAAATCCAAACCACATCAAAATACCTATTCCCACCTAGTATAGTGACTATAAAAAACAAAAGTAAAAAATAACAAGTTTTGGCTAGGATGTGGAGGAAGTGGAACACTGGCAGATTTCTAGTGAGAATATTGAATGGTTTACTGACTGTAGAAAATGGTTTGGCAACCTGTCAGACAGTTCTAAACAGAATTATGATCTGTTTCAGTAATTCCACTACAGATGTCTATCCAAAATTGTTGAAAGCAGAAACGTCAGCTGATACTTTCACATCAATCTTTATAGCAACATCATTTACAGTACAAAATATGGAAACAGACCCAGATATCTTTTAAGAAATAGAGAAAATATGATATATACAAAAATAAAATATTATTTAGTTTTTAAACAAATGCAATGCTGATGGGCATGGTGCTTTATTCTTATAGTTTCCCAGTACCTCAGGAGGCCAAGATGACAGGACATATTCAGACTAGGAGTTTAAGACAAGCCTGGGAAACATAGAAAAATCCTAACTCTTCAAAAAATACCAAAATTTGGTCTGGGGACTCACAAGATGGTGTCATAGAAGTGACTCAAAATTGCAGCTCTCAGTGAAGGCTCTGAGGGTGAGTCCTAGCCACATTCTCGGATGGTCTTTTTTGCCCACAGAGCATTGAAAGTCCCAGGTGTGGGAGAGACACGGGACGCTAGTAAAGCTGGCTAATGCAGCCGGCTCGTGCAGCCGCTTCGACCGGCGCCACAGCAGGACCCGTCACAAAACTCACTGGTCTGGGTGCCCTGTTAAACTGGCAATCTGAGATTTGAAAGGATAGATTGGCATGTCCATCTGATTGAACAGGACTTGGACAGAGAGCCAGACCAGGAGTTTCCTGGGAAGCGTGATCTGAGCTGGTGCAGTGGGCAGTGGCATGGGAGATCCAATGGATCCCAGTGCCCTATCGGAAGGCTACTGGGGCGCCAGTGAGAGAGTCGAACTTGCAGCTTGCAGAGAGGGAGAGAGAGAGAGAGAGAGGATGGACTCTGAGGCAGGGAGCAGGTGATCAGGCTTGGCGGGTCCCACCCACACGGGGACAGGAAGGGCGACGACTGGAGGCGCTTGGGGCTGAGAGTTTTGCTGAAGGCATCTAGGATGGTGCAGCCCGTGAAGGAGGGGTGTCCGCCATTACTGATGAAATCCGCCCCTACTGAAGTACGGCCCAGGGCTGACACAGCCTGCCATTGCTGAGGCAACATGCCATAACAGAGAGACTCCGCCAGGAGAGGGGAGCGCTCCACAACAGAAAAAAGCCCAGCAGCAACAGGGCACACCCACGCTAGCAGGTCAGAGCCCCAGCAGGCAAATAGTGAATAGACTGCCTGCTAGTGGGGCAGGACAGTGCAACAGATACTCATAAAGAAAGCCTCAACTCTCTGAGACAGAACATCTAAGGGGGAGGGAAGGGTGGTGTTTTATGAGTTCTATTGCAGCAGACATAAACAACCTCCCAACAACCCTGAATAAACAATGGAGCTCACAGCTCAGCACTGGAGCTCCTATAAAGCACAGACCATCTCCTTAAGCAGCTCCCTGACCCCTGTATATCCAAAGAGTCACCCCAAAAAAGGCCTAATCAGACTGACATTTGGCAGGCATCATTCTGGAACAAAGATAGCAGAAGACAAAACTGGTATCATCCCTCACTGTTCCACAGATGCTAAAGGTATACTCCAGAAAAGCAGGGCTAAAAGTGGACCTCAGCACTCATACAGCAGAGGGGCTAGACCATTAGAAGGAAAACTAAGTAACAAAAATTACTTCATCATCAAAAATCTCAGAATCCACACATAGACCCAATTGAAAAATCAGCAACTACTACGACGACAGGCGAATAAATCCATAAAGATGGGAAGAAACCAGAGCAAAAAGGAGGAAAACACCGAAACCAAAACACCTCACCTCCTACAAAGAACCAAAACTCCTGACCAGCAAGGGAACCAAGCTGGACAGAGAATGAGTGTGACAAAATGACGGAATCAGACTTCAGAAAGTGGATAATAAGAAACTTCAGAGAGCTAAAAGAACATGTTCTAAATCAGTGCAAAGAAACTAAGAACCTTGAAAAAAGATGTGAAAAAAGATTTGAGGAATTGATAACAAGAATGGACAACATAGAGAGGAATATGAATGAATTGAAGGAGCATAAAAACACAACATGAGAACTTCGTGAAGCATGCACAAGTTTCAACAGCCGAATTGACCAAGCAGAAGAAAGCATATCAGAAGTTGAAGATCAACTCAATGAAATAAAATGAGAAACCAAGATTAAAGGAAAAAGCACAAAAAGGAATGAACAAAATCTCCAAGAAATGTGAGACTATGTGAAGAGACCCAACCTACGTATGATAGGTGTACCAGAATGTGATGAAGAGAATGAATCCAAGCTGGAAAACACTCTTCAGGATATTGTCCAGGAAAATTTCCCCAACCTAGCAAGACAGGTCAATACTCAACTCCAGGAAATACAGAGAACACCACAATGATACTCTGCAAGAAGAGCAACCCCAAGGCACATAATCGTCAGATTCACCAGGGTTGAAATGAAGGAGAAAATACTAAGGACAGCCAGAGAGAAAGGTCGGTCACCCACAAAGGGAAGCCCATCAGACTCACAGCAGATCTCTCGGCATAAACTCTAGAAGCCAGAAGAGAGTAGGGGCTAATATTCAACATCCTTAAAGAAAAGAGCTTTCAACCCAGAATTTCATATCCAGCCAAACTGAGCTTCATAAGTGAAGGAAGAATAAAATCTTTTGCCAACAAGCAAGAACTCAGATATTTTGTCACCACTAGGCCTTCTTTACAAGAGCTCCTGAAAGAGGCACTACACATAGAAAGAAACAACCAGTACCAGCCATCCTAAAAGCATACCAAATGCTAAAGACCATCAACAAAATATGGAAACAGACCCAGATATCTTTTAAGAAATAGAGAAAATATGATATATACAAAAATAAAATATTATTTAGTTTTTAAACAAATGCAATGCTGATGGGCATGGTGCTTTATTCTTATAGTTTCCCAGTACCTCAGGAGGCCAAGATGACAGGACATATTCAGACTAGGAGTTTAAGACAAGCCTGGGAAACATAGAAAATCCTAACTCTTCAGGAGAGAGAGAGAGAGAGAGAGAGAGAGAGAGAGAGAGAGAGAGAGAGAGAGAGAGAGAGAGAGAGAGAGAGAGAGAGAGAGAGAGAGAGAGAGAGAGAGAGAGAGAGAGAGAGAGAGAGAGAGAGAGAGAGAGAGAGAGAGAGAGAGAGAGAGAGAGAGAGAGAGAGAGAGAGAGAGAGAGAGAGAGAGAGAGAGAGAGAGAGAGAGAGAGAGAGAGAGAGAGAGAGAGAGAGAGAGAGAGAGAGAGAGAGAGAGAGAGAGAGAGAGAGAGAGAGAGAGAGAGAGAGAGAGAGAGAGAGAGAGAGAGAGAGAGAGAGAGAGAGAGAGAGAGAGAGAGAGAGAGAGAGAGAGAGAGAGAGAGAGAGAGAGAGAGAGAGAGAGAGAGAGAGAGAGAGAGAGAGAGAGAGAGAGAGAGAGAGAGAGAGAGAGAGAGAGAGAGAGAGAGAGAGAGAGAGAGAGAGAGAGAGAGAGAGAGAGAGAGAGAGAGAGAGAGAGAGAGAGAGAGAGAGAGAGAGAGAGAGAGAGAGAGAGAGAGAGAGAGAGAGAGAGAGAGAGAGAGAGAGAGAGAGAGAGAGAGAGAGAGAGAGAGAGAGAGAGAGAGAGAGAGAGAGAGAGAGAGAGAGAGAGAGAGAGAGAGAGAGAGAGAGAGAGAGAGAGAGAGAGAGAGAGAGAGAGAGAGAGAGAGAGAGAGAGAGAGAGAGAGAGAGAGAGAGAGAGAGAGAGAGAGAGAGAGAGAGAGAGAGAGAGAGAGAGAGAGAGAGAGAGAGAGAGAGAGAGAGAGAGAGAGAGAGAGAGAGAGAGAGAGAGAGAGAGAGAGAGAGAGAGAGAGAGAGAGAGAGAGAGAGAGAGAGAGAGAGAGAGAGAGAGAGAGAGAGAGAGAGAGAGAGAGAGAGAGAGAGAGAGAGAGAGAGAGAGAGAGAGAGAGAGAGAGAGAGAGAGAGAGAGAGAGAGAGAGAGAGAGAGAGAGAGAGAGAGAGAGAGAGAGAGAGAGAGAGAGAGAGAGAGAGAGAGAGAGAGAGAGAGAGAGAGAGAGAGAGAGAGAGAGAGAGAGAGAGAGAGAGAGAGAGAGAGAGAGAGAGAGAGAGAGAGAGAGAGAGAGAGAGAGAGAGAGAGAGAGAGAGAGAGAGAGAGAGAGAGAGAGAGAGAGAGAGAGAGAGAGAGAGAGAGAGAGAGAGAGAGAGAGAGAGAGAGAGAGAGAGAGAGAGAGAGAGAGAGAGAGAGAGAGAGAGAGAGAGAGAGAGAGAGAGAGAGAGAGAGAGAGAGAGAGAGAGAGAGAGAGAGAGAGAGAGAGAGAGAGAGAGAGAGAGAGAGAGAGAGAGAGAGAGAGAGAGAGAGAGAGAGAGAGAGAGAGAGAGAGAGAGAGAGAGAGAGAGAGAGAGAGAGAGAGAGAGAGAGAGAGAGAGAGAGAGAGAGAGAGAGAGAGAGAGAGAGAGAGAGAGAGAGAGAGAGAGAGAGAGAGAGAGAGAGAGAGAGAGAGAGAGAGAGAGAGAGAGAGAGAGAGAGAGAGAGAGAGAGAGAGAGAGAGAGAGAGAGAGAGAGAGAGAGAGAGAGAGAGAGAGAGAGAGAGAGAGAGAGAGAGAGAGAGAGAGAGAGAGAGAGAGAGAGAGAGAGAGAGAGAGAGAGGACGGACTCTGAGGCAGGGAGCATGGTGATCAGGCTCAGCGGGTCCCACCCTCACGGGGACAGGAAGGGTGACGACTGGAGGCGCCTGGGGCTGAGAGTTTTGCTGAAGGCATCTAGGATGGTGCAGCCCAGTGAGCGAGGGGCGTCCACCATTACTGACGAAATCCACCCCTACTGAAGTACCACCCAGGGCTGACACAGCCTGCCATTGCCGAGGCAACTTGCCATAACAGAGAGACTTCGCCAGGAGTGGGGAGCGCTCCACAGCAGAAGAAAGCCTAGCAGCAACAGGGCACACCCACACTAGCAGGTCAGAGCCCCAGCAGGCAAATAGTGAATAGACTGCCTCCTAGTGGGGCAGGACAGTGCAACAGATACGAATAAAGAAAGCCCCAACTCCCTGAGACAGAACATCTAAGGTGGGGGAAAGGGTGGTGTTTTATGAGTTCTATTGCAGCAGATATAAACAAACTCCCAACAAGACTGAATGAACAATGGAGTTCACAGCTCAGCACTGGAGCTCCTATAAAGCACAGACCATCTCCTTAAGCAGCTCCCTGACCCCTGTATATTTAAAGAGTCAACCCAAAAAAGGACTAATCAGACTGACATTTGGCAGGCATCATTCTGGAACAAAGATAGCAGAAGAAGAAACTGGTATCATCCTCACTGTTCCACAGATGCTAAAGGTATACTCCAGAAAAGCAGGGCTAAAAGTGGACCTCAGCACTCATACAGCAGAGGGCTAGACCATTAGAAGGAAAACTAAGTAACAAAAATTACTTCATCATCAAAAATCTCAGAATCAACACAGAGACACAATTGAAAAATCAGCAATTACAAAGACGACAGGCGAATAAATCCATAAAGATGGGAAGAAACCAGAGCAAAAGGAGGAAAACACCGAAACCAAAACACCTCACCTCCTACAAGGACCAAAACTCCTGACCAGCAAGGGAACCAAGCTGGACAGAGAATGAGTGTGACAAAATGACGGAATCAGACTTCAGAAAGTGGATAATGAGAAACTTCAGTGAGCTAAAAGAACATGTTCTAAATCAGTGCAAAGAAACTAAGAACCTTGAAAAAAGATTTGAAAAAAGATTTGAGGAATTGATAACAAGAATGGACAACTTAGAGAGGAATATGAATGAATTGAAGGAGCTTAAAAACACAACATGAGAACTTCGTGAAGCATGCACAAGTTTCAACAGCCGAATTGACCAAGCAGAAGAAAGAATATCAGAAGTTGAAGATCAACTCAATGAAATAAAATGAGAAACCAAGATTAAAGGAAAAAGCACAAAAAGGAATGAACAAAATCTCCAAGAAATGTGAGACTATGTGAAGAGACCCAACCTACGTATGATAGGTGTACCAGAATGTGATGAAGAGAATGAATCCAAGCTGGAAAACACTCTTCAGGATATTGTCCAGGAAAATTTCCCCAACCTAGCAAGACAGGTCAATACTCAACTCCAGGAAATACAGAGAACACCACAATGATACTCTGCAAGAAGAGCAACCCCAAGGCACATAATCGTCAGATTCACCAGGGTTGAAATGAAGGAGAAAATACTAAGGACAGCCAGAGAGAAAGGTCGGTCACCCACAAAGGGAAGCCCATCAGACTCACAGCAGATCTCTCGGCATAAACTCTAGAAGCCAGAAGAGAGTAGGGGCTAATATTCAACATCCTTAAAGAAAAGAGCTTTCAACCCAGAATTTCATATCCAGCCAAACTGAGCTTCATAAGTGAAGGAAGAATAAAATCTTTTGCCAACAAGCAAGAACTCAGATATTTTGTCACCACTAGGCCTTCTTTACAAGAGCTCCTGAAAGAGGCACTACACATAGAAAGAAACAACCAGTAGCAGCCATCCTAAAAGCATACCAAATGCTAAAGACCATCAACAAAATGAAGAATCTACATGAACCAACAGGCAAAACAGCCAGCTAGCATCAAAATGGCAGTATTAAATTCACACATAACAATATTAACCCTAAATGTAAATGGGCTAAATGTACCAATCAAAAGTCACAGACTGGCAAATTGGATAAAAAAACAAAACCCATAGGTGTACTGTATTCAGAAAACCCACCTCACATGCAAAGATACACAAAGGCTCAAAATAAAAGGATGAAGAAAGATTTACCAAGCAAATGGGGAGCAAAAAAAAAGCAGGAGTTGCAATTCTCATCTCTGATAAAATAGACTTTAAAGCAACAAAGATCAAAAGGGACAAAGAAGGTCATTACATAATAGTAAAAGAATCGATACAACAAGAAGAGCTAACGATTCTAAACATATATGGACCCAATGTAGGAGCACCCAAATATATAAGGCAAGTTCTTAATTACTTACAAGGAGACTTAGACTCCCACACAAAATAGTGAGAGACTTTAACACAGCACTGTCAATAGCAGACAGACCAATCAGACAGAAAATTAACAAGGATATCCAGGACTTGAACTCAGACCTGGAACAAGCAAACCTGATAGACATTTACAGAACTCTCCACCCCAAATCCACAGAATATACATTCTTCTCAGCACCACATCACACCTACTCCAAAATTAACCACATAATTGGAAGTAAAGCACTCCTCAGCAAATGCAAAACAACTGAAATCATAACAGACAGTCTCTCAGACCATAGTGCAATCACGTTGGAACTCAGAATTCAGAAAATAACTCAGAACCGCACAGCTTCATGGAAACTGAACAACTGGCTCTTGAATGTTGATTGCATAAACAATGAAATAAAGACAGAAATAAAGAAGTTTTTTGAAACCAACGAGAATGAAGACACAAAGTACCAGAATCTCTTGGATACATTTAAAGCAGTCTGCAGAGAAAAATATATAGCAATAAGTGCCCACATGAGAAGAGTGGAGATATCTAAAATAGACACCCTATAATCAAAATTGAAAGAGCTAGAGGAGCAAGATCAAAAAAGCTCAAAACCTAGCCGAAGACAAGATATAACTAAGGTCAGAGCAGAACTGAAGGAGATAGAGACAAGAAAAACACTACAAAAAATTAATAAATCCAAAAGGTGGTTTCTCGAAAAGATCCACAAAGTAGACAGACCACTAGCCAGACTGATAAAAAAGAAAAGAGAGAACAACCAAATAGATGCAATAAAAAATGATAAAGGGAAAATCACCACAGATTCCACAGAAATTCCAACCATCATCAGAGAATACTACAAGCAACTCTATGCACAAAAACTAGTAAATCAGGAAGAAATGGATAAATTCCTGGACGCCTGTGTCCTCCCAAGCCTAAACCAGGAGGAAGCCGAAACTATGAATAGACCAATAACAAGGTCTGAAGTTGAGGCAGCAATTAAGAGCCTACCACACAAAAAAAGCCCAGGTCCAGATGGGTTCACATCTGAATTCTACCAGACACACAAAAAAGATCTGGTACCATTCCTTCTGAAACTATTCCAAATAATCCAAAAAGAGGGAACCCTTCCCAAATCATTTTATGAGAACAAAATCATCCTGATACCAAAACCCGGCAGAGACTCAACAAGAAAAGAAAACTTCAGGCCAATATCCATGATGAACATAGATGCAAATATCTTGAATAAAATACTGGCAAAAAGATTGCAACAGCACGTTAAAAAACTTATCCATCATGATCAATTAGTATTCATCCTGGGGATGCAAGGCTGGTTCAACATATGCAAATCTATAAATGTAATTCACCACATAAACAGAAGCAAAAACAAAACCACATGATTATCTCAATTGACGCAGAGTAGGCATTTGACAAAATTCAACAGCCCTTTATGCTAAAAACCCTCAATAAACTTTGTATTGACGGAACATATCTCAAAGTAATAAAAGCTATTTATGACAAACCAACAGCCAATAATCTACTTAATGGGCAAAAACTGGAAGCATTCCCTTTGAAATCTGGCACTAGACAAGGATGCCCTCTCTCACCACTCCTATTCAACATATTACTGGATGTTTTAGCCAGAGCAATCAGGCAAGAAATAGAAATAAAGGGTATTCAAATAGGAAAGGTGGAAGCCAAATTGTCTCTATTTGCAGACGACATGATAGTATACCTAGAAGACCCCATCACCTTAGCCCAAAAGCTCCTGCAACTGATAAGCAACTTCAGGAAAGTCTCAGGATATAAAATCAATGTGCAAAAATCACAAGCATTCCTATACATTAATAACAGACTTAAAGAGAACCAAATCAAGAACGAACTGCCATTGACAATTGCAACAAAAAAAATAAAATACCTAGGAATACAACTCACAAGGAAGGTAAGGGACCTCTTTAAGGAAAACTACAAGCCACTGCTCAACGAAATAAGAGAGGACACAAACAGATGGAGAAACATTCAATTTTCATGGTTAGGAAGAATCAATATCGTGAAAATGGTTATACTGCCCAAAGTAATTTACACAATCAATGCTATCCCCATCAAACTATCATTGAATTTCTTCACAAAACTGGAAAAATCCACCATGAATTTCATATGGAACCAAAAAAGAGCCCTCATAGCCAAGTCAATTCTAAGCAAAAAGAACACAGCGGGAGGCATCACACTACCAGACTTCAAACTATACTACAAGGCTACAGTAATCAAAACAGCATGGTACTGGTACCAAAACAGAGATATAGACCAATGGAACAGAACAGAGGCATCGGAGGCAACGCAACATATCTACAACCATATTATCTTTGATAAACCAGACAAAAACAAGCAATGGGGAAAGGATTCCCTATTTAATAAATGGTGTTGGGAAAACTGGCTAGCCATGTGCAGAAAGCAGAAACTGGACCCCTTCCTGACACCTTACACTAAAATTAACTCCAGATGGATTAAAGACTTAAACATAAGACCTGACACCATAAAAACCCTAGAAGAAAATCTAGGCAAAACCATTCAGGACATAGGAGTAGGCAAGGACTTCATGAATAAAACATCAAAAGCATTGGCAACAAAAGCCAAAATAGACAAATGGGACCTAATCAAACTCCACAGCTTCTGCACGGCAAAAGAAACAGTCACTAGAGTGAATTGGCAACCATCAGAGTGGGAGAAAATCTTTGCAGTTTACACATCTGACAAAGGGCTGATATCCAGAATTTACAAAGAACTCAAACAGATTTACAGAAAAAAACAAACAAGCCCATTCAAAAATGGGCAAAATATATGAACAGACACTTTACAAAAGAAGACGTACATGAGGCCAGCAAACATATGAAAAAATGCTCATCATCACTGGTCATTAGAGATGTGCAAATCAAAACCATATTGAAATACCATCTCACGCCGGTTAGAATGGCGATCATTAAAAAATCTGGAGACAGCTGATGATGGAGAGGATGTGGAGAAATAGGAACACTCTTACACTGTTGGTGGGAGTGTAAATTAGTTCAACCATTGTGGAAGACAGTGTGGAGATTCCTCTGGGACCTAGAAATAGAAATTCCATTTGACCCAGCAATCCCATTTCTGGGTATATATCCAAAGGACTATAAATCGTTCTACTATAAGGACACATGCACACGAATGTTCATTGCAGCACTGTTTACAATAGCAAAGAACTGGAACCAACCCAAATGCCCAACGATGATAGACTGGAGTGGAAAATGTGGCAAATATACATCATGGAATATTATGCAGTAATCAAAACAGCATGGTACTGGTACCAAAACAGAGATATAGACCAATGGAACAGAACAGAGGCATCGGAGGCAACACAACATATCTACAACCATATTATCTTTGATAAACCAGACAAAACAAGCAATGGGGAAAGGATTCCTATTTAATAAATGGTGTTGGGAAAACTGGCTAGCCATGTGCAGAAAGCAGAAACTGGACCCCTTCCTGACACCTTACACTAAAATTAACTCCAGATGGATTAAAGACTTAAACATAAGACCTGACACCATAAAAACCCTAGAAGAAAATCTAGGCAAAACCATTCAGGACATAGGAGTAGGCAAGGACTTCATGAATAAAACATCAAAAGCATTGGCAACAAAAGCCAAAATAGACAAATGGGACCTAATCAAACTCCACAGCTTCTGCACGGCAAAAGAAACAGTCACTAGAGTGAATTGGCAACCATCAGAGTGGGAGAAAATCTTTGCAGTTTACACATCTGACAAAGGGCTGATATCCAGAATTTACAAAGAACTCAAGCAGATTTACAGAAAAAAAAAACAAACAAGCCCATTCAAAAATGGGCAAAATATATGAACAGACACTTTACAAAAGAAGACGTACATGAGGCCAGCAAACATATGAAAAAATGCTCATCATCACTGGTCATTAGAGAGATGCAAATCAAAACCACATTGAAATACCATCTCACGCCAGTTAGAATGGCGATCATTAAAAAATCTGGAGACAGCAGATGCTGGAGAGGATGTGGAGAAATAGGAACACTCTTACACTGTTGGTGGGAGTGTAAATTAGTTCAACCATTGTGGAAGACAGTGTGGAGATTCCTCTGGGACCTAGAAATAGAAATTCCATTTGACCCAGCAATCCCATTTCTGGGTATATATCCAAAGGACTATAAATCGTTCTACTATAAGGACACATGCACACGAATGTTCATTGCAGCACTGTTTACAATAGCAAAGAACTGGAACCAACCCAAATGCCCAACGATGATAGACTGGAGTGGGAAAATGTGGCAAATATACATCATGGAATATTATGCAGCAATCAAAAATGATGAGTTTGTGTCTTTTGTAAGGACATGGATGAATCTGGAGAACATCATTCTCAGCAAACTGACACAAGAACAGAAAAAGAAATACCGCATCTACTCACTCATATGTGGGTGAGAACACATGGACAAAAAGAGGCCGTCTACTATACACTGGGGTCTGTTGGGGGGAATGGGGGAGAGACAGCGGGGGGGGCTGGCAAGGGATAGCCTGGGGTTGAATGTCAAGTGTGGGTGAAGGGGAGGAAGGCAGCAAAACACACTGCCATGTGTGTACCTGTGCAACTATCTTGCACGTTCTGCACATGTACTCCAAAACCTATAATGAAATAAATTTTAAAAATACCAATATTTGCTGGGCTTTATGATATGTGCCTGCAGTCCCAGCCATAAGGGAGGAACATCTGAGTCAGAAGAATCACCTGAGCCTGGGGATATTAATGCAGCAGTGAGTCATGATTACATTGCTGTGCATTCCAGCCTGGGGGACAGAATGAGACTCTGTCTCAAAAAAATAAAATGTAATGCCGATATATGCTACAACACGGATGGACCTTGAAGACATTATGCCATGTAAAATAAGCCAAATACAAAAGGATAAATATTGGATGATTTCACTAATATGAGGTACATACTTAGAACAGAAAGTTCAATAATAGAGAAAGTAGAACAGGGATTATGAATGGCTAAATGGAGGATGGAACTGAAAAATGATGCTTAATGAACACAGTGTCAGTTTGGAATTATAAAAAGTTTTGGCAATGGAGAGTGGTAACAATACACAGCATTGTGAATGTACTTCATATTATTGAATAGCACCATTAAAATGGTTTCAATGGCAAATTTTATGTATTTTTACACCAATAAAAATGATTTTATTAAAATAAAACAAAGAAATGAGACCTCTCAATTTTTACAATAGCAAAATATCTTTTCATCAGAAAAACTAACACTTCACTATAATAAAGGTAATGGGAAAATTTAATTATATTAAACTTAAGGGGTTATTCTTATCAAGTATACCTAGATGAGTGATGAATAGACAGTAAATGTGAGACACATACACACACTCAAACACACACCATTATAAGAAAAAAATCATGGATCCAGTATACATAAATAACTTCTACTAATTGATAAGGAAATAATGGAAAACACAAAGAAAGCAAATGAGTAAAATCAACAGAAGATGCAATGACTAATAAATAGGTTAAAAGATAGCCAACCCATTAGAAACCAAGAATATTCAAATAAAGTCACAAATGAACTAAGGGGTAAAATAAAATTAGAAAAAATATTAATAGTAAACAATGAGACTATTCAGTCTCATTGAATAGTCCAGTTTGACTTGAATGAGACAAACATCATATGTACTATGGTGTAAAAATTTGTGCTTTTCTTTTGAAAACTTGCACTGTCTTTCAAAGCTTAACATATGTAAACATATGACCTAATGATTTGATTGTGTAGGTATCCAATATAAATTTGTTTATAAGTCATTGTATAATTTACACAGTTCTTATTCCTAATACCTCCAAAATTAATACCACTGACATGTGTATTTGAAGTAGAATGATTGAATTGTTTGATAGTAAGATAATGGAATTTGATCACCAATGTAATTAATGATTCACAACAATATTTAATAATACAGATAATTTAATTAAGTAAATAATTTAAAATCTTCATAAAAAATAATCCATGCTCTATGATTCCATGTTTATAAACTACAAAGCAGTTGAAAGTATAGGTGATCTATACTGTTAGAAGTTGAACTAAGCCGGGCATGGTGGCTCATGCCTGTAATCCCAGCACTTTGGGAGGCCAAGGCAGGTGGATCATGAGGTCAAGATATCGAGACCATCCTGGTCAACATAATGAAACCCTGTCTCTGCTAAAAATACAAAAAATTAGCTGGGCATAGTGGTGTGTGCCCATAATCCCAGCTACTCAGGAGGCTGAGGCAGGAGAATTTTCTGAATCCAGGAGGCAGATGTTGTGGTGAGCCGAGATCATGCCATTGCACTCCAACCTGGGTAACAAGAGAAAAACTCTGTCTTAAAAAAAAAAAAAGAATAAGAAGTCAAACTAGTTGTTTCTCCTAGGGCTTTTGCCTGAGAAGGAGCTCATTGCATCATAGAACCTCTATAAAATGAAATACTATGCAACTGTTATTATAAAAATGACCCTGGGCTTGGCATGGTGGTTCATGTCTGTAATCTCACCATGTCTGTCCTCACCGCATCTTTGACCTAGACTCCTGTTTACTATCCTAACTACTGGGACACAAAGAGTCAACACCCTAACCATCATGTGACTGTCTTTCAGTTCTGCATCAACTGGGAGCCTTGTTGTTCTTGAATATTTTCATACGGCACCTCCCAGTGCCCAAGAAGCTTGAGTAGCCTGCAGTGAATGAACTAACAAACCTCCCCTCTAACCTTGTCTACTTCTGGATTCTTGGAACAGGAACTTCCTGCCTTAACCTCAGAGGCCCCAGGTCTTCCCAGGTGCTGATTCTGTAATATGCATTGTCTGGACATGCCCCATAAATAACTCCAACTCAGACACTCTTCCACTGCATGACTGGTCACAGGATAAAGATTAACATCTCCCTCCCTTGGCCCCAGCCTGGCTGAGCTGGGAATGGGAGACAACAGCCCATGTATTCTCTATCCACATTCAGCCACCAGCTGTGTGTCCTTGGTGAAATTGCCTTCTCTCTCTGATCAGCCATTTTCTTGTTACCAAGTGGGGTCATTAGTTCCTACTCTCACATTCCAACTGGATGGCTCTGAGGATTCAGTGATAGGGTTGTGGACCCACTCTGTTCCTGGCACTGCATAGGGGAGTAATACATTGGGATTACATTCATGTTTTCTCTCCATAGGGCTGGTGTTGAGTAACCACTGGAAAACTTATAGCAATTGTATTTATTGTTATTTCTCCAATCCTGCTAGCAGACAGGGAGCACCAAAGTGGTGATGCTGAGGCTTCAGGAAGAAATTGGGATTTTTCAGAGGACTGGGTCATCTGAGAGACAGGGTTGGAGATCATTCAGCTACTCGGACTTCAGGAAAACTCCAGCTCTCAAACCTGCTGCTGTGAGTGTGGCAAGGGATAGACTGGGCTCCCCAAAAACTAGAGGGTTGGAGGCTGGGGAGCTACAGACTCAGCTCTACCTCCAAGATGAGATGGAGCATTACCTTCTGTGGAATCTCATCCTTTATTTGAGGATCTGCAGAGTTCTAACACCTTAGTTATTTCTGCAACACCCCCAGTCTCCATCCAGGCTATTCTATCTGCTTTCACTGCTAGGACTACTGCCCTGTGCAGGCATATCCCAGACTCCCCAAATCCAACTATGCCACCTTCAAGAACTAGCCTGGGGAATCTCCTCTGAGTCCTCCATGGTGACTTTATCTCCCAAACCTCACTCTTTTTCTCATTTTACAGAAGGGGTAGCTGAGACTCCATGACTTAAGGACCACCACAGAATCTGGGTAAAAACCCAGAGCCAGGCTGGGTGTTGTAGTTCAAGCCTGTAATTCCAGGATTTTGGGAGGCCAAGGTGGGTGGATCAAGATGTCAAGAGATCGAGACCATCCTGGTCAACATGATGAAACCCCATCTCTACTAAAAATACAAAAAAATAGCTAGGTACAATGGCATGTGCCTGTAATCCCAGCTACTCAGGAGACTGAGGCAGGAGAATTACCTGAACCCAGGAGGAGGAGGTTGTGGTGAGTCAAGATCACACCATTGCACTCCAGCCTGGGTAACAAGAGTGAAACTCCATCAGAAAAAAATAAACCCAGAGCTATGAAGACTCCAGTGAGTTTGCAACCTACAGGGCCACCCCACTCACAGTCCTACTCCCCAACCCAACTTTTCTCCCTCTTTCTGTATGTATACATGTATGTATGCAGGTATGTATGTATGTAGAGATGGGCTTTTTCTGTGTTGTCCAGGCTGGTCTTGATCTCCTGGGCTCAAGAAATCCTTCCTGCTCAACTTCCCAAAGTGCTAGGCCTACAGGATTAAGCAATTGAGGCTCTCTCCACCAGCACAGATAGCACAGGCTGCTTCTCTCCCTCCATAGGTGCTCCATGAAAGCTGGGGCATCACCCATCTCTCACAAGCCTTAGATCATAGAAAAGAGGAAAGCCAGCTTTCTTTTCCCCCTCTTCAAGCCAAAAACAGAATGTAGTGGCCAGATAAGAAGTTATTTCCAGCACCCCTCACTGTGCCAGCTTCAGCATTCTGGCCCTGCTGTGGCCAAACTTCAGGTGGGCCTGAGGTGGAGCCCTGCAGCTTCAGGGTGGGGGAGCATGGAACTGAGGGCAAGGGGCAGGGTAAGGGAATTGGGCATGAGGGTCTCCTGGCTGAGCAGCTCCTTCCCACTCTGTCAGAGATCTTCCAAGTGAGAGTGCAGACTCTGCCCTAGAGTGGTCCCAGAGGATGGAGACATGGGCCTGGATTTTCCTAGCCACTCCCAAAGGGCTCAAGGGTACATGGAGACCCACATTTCTCATGGCCTCATTTTGTCTCTTCTTGGAAGGCCTCCTCTCTCCATCTCTCTCCTGAAGGTACCTTTGCTGGAGCCTCACAGGACTAGGCACAGCTAATAGCCAAGAGCAGAGAGGGGTGATCCCAGGACAGCCCATCACTTGGGCCCAACACATGGAGGGGCTAGGGCTGGGCTGGGCAGAAAGACCCAGAGGGAGACTTAGGAGTGCAAAAGTCCTGGCCTGCAGACGGGAGCAGGCACTGGGATGTGGCCAGCATGGAGAATTAGGTCACTTCCTGTTAAAGGCAGCTTTCTCCCACATGTTGCTGCTGCCACCACACACTTGTCTCTTCTGTGATGGCTCTGTCACCATGCCTGCTGTTCCTGCCACTGCTGCTTCTGCTGCAATGTCTTTCCAGAAATTTTTTGAGACAAAATCTTGCTCTGTCACCAGGCTGGAGTGCAGTGGCAACTTCCACCTCTCGAGTGCAAGTGATTCTCCTGCCTTAGCCTCCTGAGTATCTGGGACTACAGGCCTGTGCCACCATGCCCAGCTATTTTTTTATTTTTAGTAGAAATGGGTATTCACCATGTTGGCCAGAATGATTTTGATATTTTGACCTCATGATCTGCCTGCTTTGTCCTCCCAAAGTGAAATTACAGGCGTGAGCCACCACACCCTGACCAGAAATCTTTTCAAGAGGATTTACATGGGCCACCAAATGCTTTCCAGGTAGGGATGGTCATGCAACAGGTTCCTCCCATCTCCCCAACTCCATAGGAGAGGACCAAGACCTCAGAGGACCGAAAGCCCTTAGTTCAGTCCCTGGTGCCACAGCCACACATGCTCCCATTCTTTCTTATTCCATGACTTTCCCACATGTTTCTGGCCCAAGGGTTTATAAAGCACCCACTGTATACTTCTGGGACAGAAGCTGGGGTTCATCTTGTGGGCCAGGGAACTACTATGCAAGCCAAGCACCTTGCCATTGCAATCAGCTTGCATATTTACTTCTCCCATGTGCATTTCTTCCAACCAGGACACTTCTCCCCTGGTTTGAGGACCCAGCCAGCAGATGCCCAGAGGCTGGCTCACACTCTCATGGCCCCAGCAACAAGGGCTGCCAATGATATTGCCACTGCACTCCAGCCTAAGCAGCAGAATGAGACCCTGTCTCTCTTTTTTTTTTTTTGAGACAGAGTTTTGTTCTTGTTACCCAGGTTGGAGTGCAATGGTGCGATCTTTGCTCACCACAACCTCCACCTCCTGGGTTCAGGCAATTCTCCTGCCTCAGCCTCCTGACTAGGTGGGATTACAGGCACAGGCCACCATGCCCAGCTAATTTTTTTGTATTCTTACTAGAGACAGGGTTTCATCATGTTGACCAGAATGGTCTCGATCTCTTGACCTTGTGATCCACCAGCCTCAGCCTCTCAAAGTGCTGGGATTACAGGCTTGTGCCACCACACCCGGCCAAGACACTATCTCTTAAAAAGACAGGTTATATTAAAAAAAAAGCATTGATGATATTTTATTCACATATATTGGGCACTCTTACAAGAAAAATGAAGACCCAAAAATAGTGAATAGATATAAGTATTTTTGTGCTAGGTTGGACAAAGAGTGACAGTTGTTGAATAGGCTACACTGTGCTCTGAATTGGCATTCCTTAAATACAGTGTTACTTTTTAACTCATATTAGCCGTTTTTATGCCCTCATTTTCTTATTTTGTTTTGTTTTATGTTTTGTTTTTCGGACAGAGTTTTGCTGTCACCCAGGTTGAAGTGCAATTAATGGCATGATCTTAGCCCAATGCAGCCTCTGCCTCCTGGGTCCAAGCAATTCTCCTTTCTCAACATCCCCTCCCCACTCAAGTAGCTGGAACTATAGGCATGCACTACCACACCTGGCTAATTTTTGTATTTTTAGTAGAAACAGTGTTTCACCATGTTGACGAGGCAGGTCTTGAACTGACCTCAGGTGAATCCAAAGTGCTGGGATTCTAGGCCTAAGCCACTGTGCCCAGCCCCTCGCTGTCTTTTTGAATGGATCATTTGACTTTATATTAATAATTTTTTCAAGTTTCTCAACATAAACCTGTGATGAACCTATGTAAGTGCCAGATAACACACCAGCAGTTGAGTCAGTGAGTCAAACAAGAACTCACTTGCTTTCAGATAACACACATTCCAGTAGCAACAGAATAAAAGGCACAATACATTCCTGACATAGAATATATGCAGAGACTTCACAAAGTTCATAGAAAATGCATATTATGAAAGAGCTATGCATGGATTTTATTTCTGCACCAAAATAAACTCATATTAATTTCCTATAAAATATCTGAACAAGATCTACAAGGGTATCAATTTAAAAACAGCTCTTATAAGAGCAACATAAATTTTGCTAAAATCAAAGCAAAACATAATTTATTTCTATGCCTCAGAGGAAGAATAGCAAAGTTATTGATGCCTTGGGAAAAGATTATGAGAGCAATGACCCAGGGAAATCAGTAATTTCTGTTGATGCTTGGATGGAAGAATAATAAAATTATTGATGCTTTGCCAAAAGTTATGGAAGTTCTCTCATATTAGATAATGAATGGCATTAAAAAAAAGTAAAATGAGAATAAATGGACTGTCTGAAATTGGCATTTTGTTTTAAGTAAAAACAAGTCCATGCTAAAGAAAAAGTCCACAGTGAAAGATCACCCATATCAACTTGTGAGAAAAAAATTATCTTATTAGTGCCCTAATTGAAGAGGACTGAAGGTTAATGGCAGAAATGCTAGCCAACAACACAGACATCTGAACTGATTCAGATTACAAAATTCTGACTGAAAAATTTAAGTTGAGCAAAGCTTCCATTTGATGGGCATCCAAACCCTTGCACCAAGATCAGCTGCAAACAAGACCAGAGCTTCAGTGAAACTAAACAAGCAGGGTCAAGATCCTGAAGTGTTTCTTTTTTTATTATTTATTTTTATTTTTTTTTAATTTTTATTGCATTATAGGTTCTGGGGTACATGTGCAGAACGTGCAAGATAGTTGCATAGGCACACACATGTGTGTTTTGCTGCCTTCCTCCCCTTCACCCACACTTGGCATTCATCCCCAGGCTATCACTCCCCAGCCCCCCGCTGTCCCTCCCCCATTCCCCCCAATAGACCCCAGCCTATAGTAGACCGCCTCTCTGTGTCCATGTGTTCTCATTTTTCTCACCCACCTATGAGTGAGTATATGCGGTATTTCTTTTTCTGTTCTTGTGTCAGTTTGCTGAGAATGATGTTCTCCAGATTCATCCATGTCCTTACAAAGAACACAAAGTCATCATTTTTGATTGCTGCATAATATTCCATGGTGTATATGTGCCATATTTTCCCAGTCCAGTCTATCATCGATGGGCATTTGGGTTGGTTCCAGTTCTTTGCTACTGCAAACAGTGCTGCAATGAACATTCGTGTGCATGTGTCCTTATAGTAGAACGATTTATAGTCCTTTGGATATATACCCAGTAATGGGATTGCTTGGTCAAATGGAATTTCTATTTCTAGGTCCCTGAGGAATCGCCACACTGTCTTCCACAATGGTTGAACTAATTTACACTCCACCAACAGTGTAAGAGTGTTCCTATTTCTCCACATCCTCTCCAGCATCTGTTGTCTCCAGAATTTTTAATGATCGCCATTCTAACTGGTGTGAGATAGTATCTCAATGTGGTTGTGATTTGCATCTCTCTAATGACCAGTGATGATGAGCACTTTTTCATATGTTAGTTGGCCTCATGTATGTCTTCTTTTGTAAAGTGTCTGTTCATATCCTTTGCCCATTTTTGAACGGGCTTGTTTGTTTTTCTCCTGGAAATCTGTTTGAGTTCTTTGTAAATTCTGGATATCAGCCCTTTGTCAGATGTGTAAACTGCAAAGATTTTTTTCTATTCTGATGGTTGCCGATTCACTCTACTGACTATTTCTTTTGCTGTGCAGAAGCTGTGGAGTTTGATTAGGTACCATTTATCTATTTTGGATTTTGCTGTCACCCAGGTTGAAGTGCAATTAATGGCATGATCTTAGCCCAATGCAGCCTCTGCCTCCTGGGTCCAAGCAATTCTTTCTCAACATCCCCTCCCCACTCAAGTAGCTGGAACTATAGGCATGCACTACCACACCTGGCTAATTTTTGTATTTTTAGTAGAAACAGTGTTTCACCATGTTGATGAGGCAGGTCTTGAACTGACCTCAGGTGAATCCAAAGTGCTGGGATTCTAGGCTAAGCCACTGTGCCCAGCCCCTCGCTGTCTTTTTGAATGGATCATTTGACTTTATATTAATAATTTTTTCAAGTTTCTCAACATAAACCTGTGATGAACCTATGTAAGTGCCAGATAACACACCAGCAGTTGAGTCAGTGAGTCAAACAAGAACTCACTTGCTTTCAGATAACACACATTCCAGTAGCAACAGAATAAAAGGCACAATACATTCCTGATTTTTTTTTTTTTTTTTTTTTTTTTTTTTTTTTTTTTTTTTTTTTTTTTTTTTTTTTTTTTTTTTTTTTTTTTTTTTTTTTTTTTTTTTTTTTTTTTTTTTTTTTTTTTTTTTTTTTTTTTTTTTTTTTTTTTTTTTTTTTTTTTTTTTTTTTTTTTTTTTTTTTTTTTTTTTTTTTTTTTTTTTTTTTTTTTTTTTTTTTTTTTTTTTTTTTTTTTTTTTTTTTTTTTTTTTTTTTTTTTTTTTTTTTTTTTTTTTTTTTTTTTTTTTTTTTTTTTTTTTTTTTTTTTTTTTTTTTTTTTTTTTTTTTTTTTTTTTTTTTTTTTTTTTTTTTTTTTTTTTTTTTTTTTTTTTTTTTTTTTTTTTTTTTTTTTTTTTTTTTTTTTTTTTTTTTTTTTTTTTTTTTTTTTTTTTTTTTTTTTTTTTTTTTTTTTTTTTTTTTTTTTTTTTTTTTTTTTTTTTTTTTTTTTTTTTTTTTTTTTTTTTTTTTTTTTTTTTTTTTTTTTTTTTTTTTTTTTTTTTTTTTTTTTTTTTTTTTTTTTTTTTTTTTTTTTTTTTTTTTTTTTTTTTTTTTTTTTTTTTTTTTTTTTTTTTTTTTTTTTTTTTTTTTTTTTTTTTTTTTTTTTTTTTTTTTTTTTTTTTTTTTTTTTTTTTTTTTTTTTTTTTTTTTTTTTTTTTTTTTTTTTTTTTTTTTTTTTTTTTTTTTTTTTTTTTTTTTTTTTTTTTTTTTTTTTTTTTTTTTTTTTTTTTTTTTTTTTTTTTTTTTTTTTTTTTTTTTTTTTTTTTTTTTTTTTTTTTTTTTTTTTTTTTTTTTTTTTTTTTTTTTTTTTTTTTTTTTTTTTTTTTTTTTTTTTTTTTTTTTTTTTTTTTTTTTTTTTTTTTTTTTTTTTTTTTTTTTTTTTTTTTTTTTTTTTTTTTTTTTTTTTTTTTTTTTTTTTTTTTTTTTTTTTTTTTTTTTTTTTTTTTTTTTTTTTTTTTTTTTTTTTTTTTTTTTTTTTTTTTTTTTTTTTTTTTTTTTTTTTTTTTTTTTTTTTTTTTTTTTTTTTTTTTTTTTTTTTTTTTTTTTTTTTTTTTTTTTTTTTTTTTTTTTTTTTTTTTTTTTTTTTTTTTTTTTTTTTTTTTTTTTTTTTTTTTTTTTTTTTTTTTTTTTTTTTTTTTTTTTTTTTTTTTTTTTTTTTTTTTTTTTTTTTTTTTTTTTTTTTTTTTTTTTTTTTTTTTTTTTTTTTTTTTTTTTTTTTTTTTTTTTTTTTTTTTTTTTTTTTTTTTTTTTTTTTTTTTTTTTTTTTTTTTTTTTTTTTTTTTTTTTTTTTTTTTTTTTTTTTTTTTTTTTTTTTTTTTTTTTTTTTTTTTTTTTTTTTTTTTTTTTTTTTTTTTTTTTTTTTTTTTTTTTTTTTTTTTTTTTTTTTTTTTTTTTTTTTTTTTTTTTTTTTTTTTTTTTTTTTTTTTTTTTTTTTTTTTTTTTTTTTTTTTTTTTTTTTTTTTTTTTTTTTTTTTTTTTTTTTTTTTTTTTTTTTTTTTTTTTTTTTTTTTTTTTTTTTTTTTTTTTTTTTTTTTTTTTTTTTTTTTTTTTTTTTTTTTTTTTTTTTTTTTTTTTTTTTTTTTTTTTTTTTTTTTTTTTTTTTTTTTTTTTTTTTTTTTTTTTTTTTTTTTTTTTTTTTTTTTTTTTTTTTTTTTTTTTTTTTTTTTTTTTTTTTTTTTTTTTTTTTTTTTTTTTTTTTTTTTTTTTTTTTTTTTTTTTTTTTTTAATTTTATTGCATTATAGGTTCTGGGGTACATGTGCAGAACGTGCAAGATAGTTGCATAGGCACACACATGGCAGTGTGTTTTGCTGCCTTCCTCCCTTCACCCACACTTGGCATTCATCCCCAGGCTATCCTCCCCAGCCCCCCGCTGTCCCTCCCCATTCCCCAATAGACCCCAGCCTATAGTAGACCGCCTCTCTGTGTCCATGTGTTCTCATTTTCTCACCCACCTATGAGTGAGTATATGCGGTATTTCTTTTCTGTTCTTGTGTCAGTTTGCTGAGAATGATGTTCTCCAGATTCATCCATGTCCTTACAAAGGACACAAACTCATCATTTTGATTGCTGCATAATATTCCATGGTGTATATGTGCCACATTTTCCCAGTCCAGTCTATCATCGATGGGCATTTGGGTTGGTTCAGGTCTTTGCTATTGTAAACAGTGCTGCAATGAACATTCGTGTGCATGTGTCCTTATAGTAGAACGATTTATAGTCCTTTGGATATATACCCAGTAATGGGATTGCTGGGTCAAATGGAATTTCTATTTCTAGGTCCCTGAGGAATCGCCACACTGTCTTCCACAATGGTTGAACTAATTTACACTCCACCAACAGTGTAAGAGTGTTCCTATTTCTCCACATCCTCTCCAGCATCTGCTGTCTCCAGATTTTTAATGATCGCCATTCTAACTGGTGAGATGGTATCTCAATGTGGTTTTGATTTGCATCTCTAATGACCAGTGATGATGAGCACTTTTTCATATGTTTGTTGGCCTCATGTATGTCTTCTTTTGTAAAGTGTCTGTTCATATCCTTTGCCCATTTTTGAATGGGCTTGTTTGTTTTTTTCCTGTAAATCTGTTTGAGTTCTTTGTAAATTCTGGATATCAGCCCTTTGTCAGATGTGTAAACTGCAAAGATTTTTTCCCATTCTGATGGTTGCCGATTCACTCTAGTGACTGTTTCTTTTGCTGTGCAGAAGCTGTGGAGTTTGATTAGGTCCCATTTGTCTATTTTGGCTTTTGTTGCCAATGCTTTTGGTGTTTTGTTCATGAAGTCCTTGCCTACTCCTATGTCCTGAATGGTTTTGCCTAGATTTTCTTCTAGGGTTTTTATGGTGTCAGGTCTTACGTTTAAGTCTTTAATCCATCTGGAGTTAATTTTAGTGTAAGGTGTCAGGAAGGGGTCCAGTTTCTGCTTTCTGCACATGGCTAGCCAGTTTTCCCAACACCATTTATTAAATAGGGAATCCTTTTTCCATTGCTTGTTTTTGTCTGGTTTATCAAAGATAATATGGTTGTAGATATGTTGTGTTGCCTCCGATGCTTCTGTTCTGTTCCATTGGTCTATATCTCTGTTTTGGTACCAGTACCATGCTGTTTTGATTACTGTAGCCTTGCAATATACTTTGAAATCTGGTAGTGTAATCCCTCCTGCTGTGTTCTTTTGTTTAGAATTGACTTGGCTATGCGGGCTCTCTCTTGGTTCCATATGAAATTCATGGTGGTATTTTCCAGTTCTGTGAAGAAATTCAATGGTAGTTTGATGGGGATAGCATTGATTGTGTAAATTACTTTGGGCAGTATAGCCATTTTCACGATATTGATTCTTCCTAACCACGAACATGGAATGTTTCTCCATCTGTTTGTGTCCTCTCTTATTTCGTTGAGCAGTGGTTTGTAGTTTTCCTTAAAGAGGTCCCTTACTTTCCTTGTGAGTTGTATTCCTAGGTATTTTATTTTCTTTGTAGCAATTGTGAATGGCAGTTCGTTCTTGATTTGGTTCTCTTTAAGTCTGTTATTGGTGTATAGGAATGCTTGTGATTTTTGTACATTGATTTTATATCCTGAGACTTTGCTGAAGTTGCTTATCAGTTGCAGGAGCTTTTGGGCTGAGGTGATGGGGTCTTCTAGGTATACTATCATGTCGTCTGCAAATAGAAACAATTTGTATTCCACATTTCCTATTTGAATACCCTTTATTTCTATTTCTAGGTCCCTGAGGAATCGCCACACTGTCTTCCACAATGGTTGAACTAATTTACACTCCACCAACAGTGTAAGAGTGTTCCTATTTCTCCACATCCTCTCCAGCATCTGCTGTCTCCAGATTTTTTAATGATCGCCATTCTAACTGGCGTGAGATGGTATCTCAATGTGGTTTTGATTTGCATCTCTCTAATGACCAGTGATGATGAGCACTTTTTCATATGTTTGTTGGCCTCATGTATGTCTTCTTTTGTAAAGTGTCTGTTCATATCCTTTGCCCAATTTTGAATGGGCTTGTTTGTTTTTTCCTGTAAATCTGTTTGAGTTCTTTGTAAATTCTGGATATCAGCCCTTTGTCAGATGTGTAAACTGCAAAGATTTTTTCCCATTCTGATGGTTGCCGATTCACTCTAGTGACTGTTTCTTTTGCTGTGCAGAAGCTGTGGAGTTTGATTAGGTCCCATTTGTCTATTTTGGCTTTTGTTGCCAATGCTTTTGGTGTTTTGTTCATGAAGTCCTTGCCTACTCCTATGTCCTGAATGGTTTTGCCTAGATTTTCTTCTAGGGTTTTTATGGTGTCAGGTCTTACGTTTAAGTCTTTAATCCATCTGGAGTTAATTTTAGTGTAAGTTGTCAGGAAGGGGTCCAGTTTCTGCTTTCTGCACATGGCTAGCCAGTTTTCCCAACACCATTTATTAAATAGGAATCCTTTCCATTGCTTGTTTTTGTCTGGTTTATCAAAGATAATATGGTTGTAGATATGTTGTGTTGCCTCCGATGCTTCTGTTCTGTTCCATTGGTCTATATCTCTGTTTTGGTACCAGTACCATGCTGTTTTGATTACTGTAGCCTTGTAGTATAGTTTGAAGTCTGGTAGTGTGATGCCTCCCGCTGTGTTCTTTTGCTTAGAATTGACTTGGCTATGCGGGCTCTTTTTGGTTCCATATGAAATTCATGGTGGTTTTTCCAGTTCTGTGAAGAAATTCAATGGTAGTTTGATGGGGATAGCATTGATTGTGTAAATTACTTTGGGCAGTATAGCCATTTTCACGATATTGATTCTTCCTAACCACGAACATGGAATGTTTCTCCATCTGTTTGTGTCCTCTCTTATTTCGTTGAGCAGTGGTTTGTAGTTTTCCTTAAAGAGGTCCCTTACTTTCCTTGTGAGTTGTATTCCTAGGTATTTTATTTTCTTTGTAGCAATTGTGAATGGCAGTTCGTTCTTGATTTGGTTCTCTTTAAGTCTGTTATTGGTGTATAGGAATGCTTGTGATTTTTGCACATTGATTTTATATCCTGAGACTTTGCTGAAGTTGCTTATCAGTTGCAGGAGCTTTTGGGCTGAGGTGATGGGGTCTTCTAGGTATACTATCATGTCGTCTGCAAATAGAGACAATTTGGCTTCCACCTTTCCTATTTGAATACCCTTTATTTCATTTTCTTGCCTGATTGCTCTGGCTAGAACTTCCAGTACTATGTTGAATAGAAGTGGTGAGAGAGGGCATCCTTGTCTAGTGCCAGATTTCAAAGGGAATGCTTCCAGTTTTGCCCATTCAGCATGATATTGGCTGTCAGTTTGTCGTAAATAGCTTTTATTACTTTGAGATATGTTCCATCAATACCAAGTTTATTGAGGGTTTTTAGCATAAAGGGCTGTTGAATTTTGTCAAATGCCTTCTCTGCATCAATTGAGATAATCATGTGGTTTTGTTTTGCTTCTGTTTATGTGGTGAATTACATTTATAGACTTGCATATGTTGAACCAGCCTTGCATCCCCGGGGTGAATTCTACTTGATCATGATGGATAAGTTTTTTAATGTGCTGTTGCAATCGGTTTGCCAGTATTTTATTCAAGATTTTTGCATCTATCTTCATCATGGATATTGGCCTGAAGTTTTCTTTTCTTGTTGAGTCTCTGCTGGTTTTCGGTATCAGGATGATTTTGTTCTCATAAAATGATTTGGGAAGAGTTCCCTGATTTTGGATTATTTGGAATAGTTTCAGAAGAAATGGTACCAGATCCTCTTTGTGTGTCTGGTAGAATTTGGCTGCGAACCCATCTGGACTTGGAATTTTTTTGCATAGTAGGCTTTTAATTGCTGCCTCAACTTCAGACCTTGTTATTGTTCTATTCATAGTTTTGGCTTCCTCCTGGGTTAGTCATGGGAGGACACAGGTGTCCAGCAATTTATCCATTTCTTCCTGATTTACTAATTTATGTTCATACAGTTGTTTGTAGTATTCTTTGATGATGGTTTGAATTTCTGTGGAATCTGTGGTGATTTCCTTTATCGTTTTTTATTGCATCTATTTGGTTGTTCTCTCTTTTCTTTTTATCAGTCTGGCTAGTGGTCTGTCTATTTTGTTGATCTTTTCGAAAACCAGCTCTTAGATTTATTGATTTTTGAAGGGTTTTCTTGTCTCTATCTCCTTCAGTTCTGCTCTGATCTTAGTTATTTCTTGTCTTGGCTAGGTTTTGAGCTTTTTGATCTTGCTCCTCTAGCTCTTTCAATTTTGACGATAGGGTGTCAATTTTGGATCTCTCACTCTTCTCATGTGGGCACTTATTGCTATATATTTTCCTCTACAGACTGCTTTAAATGTGTCCCAGAGATTCTGGTACGTTGTGTCTTCATTCTCGTTGGTTTCTAAGAACTTCTTTATTTCTGCCTTCATTTCATTGTTTATCCAATCAACATTCAAGAGCCAGTTGTTCAGTTTCCATGAAGCTGTGTGGTTCTGAGTTATTTTCTGGATTCTGAGTTCCAACTTGATTGCACTATGGTCTGAGAGACTGTTTGTTATGATTTCAGTTGTTTTGCATTTGCTGAGGAGTGCTTTACTTCCAATTATGTGGTCAATTTTGGAGTAGGTGTGATGTGGTGCTGAGAAGAATGTATATTCTGTGGATTTGGGGTGGAGAGTTCTGTAAATGTCTATCAGGTTTGCTTGTTCCAGGTCTGAGTTCAAGTCCTGGATATCCTTGTTAATTTTCTGTCTGGTTGATCTGTCTGATATTGACAGTGGAGTGTTAAAGTCTCCCACTATTATTGTGTGGGAGTCTAAGTCTCTTTGTAAGTCATTAAGAACTTGCCTTATATATCTGGGTGCTCCTCCATTGGGTCCATATATATTTAGAATCGTTAGCTCTTCTTGTTGTATCGATCCTTTTACCATTATGTAATGACCTTCTTTGTCCTTTTGATCTTTGTTGCTTTAAAGTCTATTTTATCAGAGATGAGAATTGCAACTCCTGCTTTTTTGCTCTCCATTTGCTTGGTAAATCTTCCTCCATCCTTTATTTTGAGCCTTTGTGTATCTTTGCATGTGAGGTGGGTTTCCTGGATACAACACTCTGATTGGTTTTGTTTTTTTTTATCCAGTTTGCCAGTCTGTGTCTTTTGATTGGTGCATTTAGCCCATTTACATTCAGGGTTAATATTGTTATGTGTGAATTTGATACTGCCATTTTGATGCTAGCTGGCTGTTTTGCTCATTGGTTTCTAAGAACTTCTTTATTTCTGCCTGCATTTCATTGTTTATCCAATCAACATTCAAGAGTCAGCTGTTCAGTTTCCATGAAGTTGTGTGGTTCTGAGTTATTTTCTGAATTCTGAGTTCCAACTTGATTGCACTATGGTCTGAGAGACTGTTTGTTATGATTTCCGTTGTTTTGCATTTGCTGAGGAGTGCTTTACTTCCAATTATGTGGTCAGTTTTTGGAGTAGGTGTGATGTGGTGCTGAGAAAAATGTATATTGTGTGAATTTGGGGTGGAGAGTTCTGTAAATGTCTATCAGGTTTGCTTGTTCCAGGTCTGAGTTCAAGTCCTGGATATCCTTGTTAATTTTCTGTATGGTAGATCTGTCTGATATTTACAGAGGAGTGTTAAAGTCTCCCACTATTATTGTGTGGGAGTCTAAGTCTCTATGTAAGTCATTAAGAACTTGCTTCATATATGTGGGTGCTCCTCCATTGGGTCCATATATATTTATAGTCGTTAGCTCTTCTTGTTGTATCGATCCTTTTACCATTATGTAATGACCTTCTTTGTCTCTTTTGATCTTTGTTGCTTTAAAGTCTATTTTATCAGAGATAAAAATTGCAACTCCTGCTTTTTTTTTCTCTCAATTTGCTTGGTAAATCTTCCTCCATCCTTTTGTTTTGAGCCTTTGTGTATCTTTGCGTGTGAGGTGGGTTTCCTGGATACAACACTCTGATTGGTTTTGTTTTTTTTTATCCAGTTTGCCAGTCTGTGTCTATTCATTGGTGCATTTAGCGAATTTACATTCAGGGTTAATATTGTTATGTGTGAATTTAATACTGCCATTTTGATGCTAGCTGGCTGTTTTGCCCATTGGTTTATGTACATTCTTCATTTTGTTGATGCTCTTTAGCATTTGGTATGCTTTTAGGATGGCTGGTACTGGTTGTTTCATTCTATGTGGAGTGCCTCTTTCAGGAGCTCTTGTAAAGCAGGGCTAGTGGTGACAAAATCTCTGAGTACTTGCTTGTTCATGAAGGATTTTATTTTTTCTTTACTTTTGAAGCTCAGTTTGGCTGGATATGAAATTCTGGGTTGAAAGTTCTTTTCTTTAAGGATGTTGAATATTGGCCCCCTCTCTCTTCTGGCTTGTAGAGTCTCTGCCGAGTGATCTGCTGTGAGTTTGATGGGCTTTTCTTTGTGGGTGACCCGACCTTTCTCTCTGGCTGCCCTTAGTATTTTCTCCTTCATTTCAACCCTGGTGAATCTGACGATTATGTGCCTTGGGGTTGCTCTTCTTGCAGAGTATCTTTGTGGTGTTCTCTGTATTTCCTGGAGTTGAGTATTGACCTGTCTTGCTAGGTTGGGGAAACTTTCCTAGACAATATCCTGAAGAGTGTTTTCCAGCTTGGATTCATTCTTTTCATCACATTCTGGTACACCTATCAAACGTAGGTTGGGTCTCTTCACATAGTCCCACATTTCTTGGAGATTTTGTTCATTCCTTTTGTGCTTTTTCTTTAATCTTGGTTTCTCATTTTATTTCATTGAGTTGATCTTCAACTTCTGATATTCTTTCTTCTGCTTGGTCAATTTGGCTGTTGAAACTTGTGCATGCTTCGTGAAGTTCTCGTGTTGTGTTTTTAAGCTCCTTCAATTCATTCATATTCCTCTCTAAGTTGTCCATTCTTGTTATCAATTCCTCGAATCTTTCTTCAAATCTTTTTTCACGGTTCTTAGTTTCTTTGCACTGGTTTAGTACATGTTCTTTTAGCTCACTGAAGTTTCTCATTATCCACTTTCTGGAGTCTGATTCTGTCATTTCATCACACTCATTCTCCGTCCAGTTTTGGTCCCTTGCTCGTGAGGAGTTTTGGTCGTTTGTAGGAGGTGAGGTGTTTTGGTTTTGGGTGTTTTCCTCTTTTTTGCGCTGGTTTCTTCCCATCTTTATGGATTTATCCGCCTGTCGTCTTAGTAGTTGCTGATTTTTCAATTGGGTCTCTGTGTGGACGATGAGATTGTTGATGATGAGATATTTCTGTTACTTAGTTTTCCTTCTAATGGTCTATCCCCTCTGCTGTATGAGTGCTGAGGTCCACTCTAGGCCCTGCTTTTCTGCTGTATACCTGTAGCAGCTGCAGAACAGTGATGGATGATACCTGTTTCTTCTTCTGCTGTCTTTGTTCCAGAATGATGCCTGTTAAATATCAGTCTGACTAATTTTTTTGGGGTGACTCTTTGGATATACAGGGGTCAGGGATCTGCTTGAGGAGATGGTCTGTGCTTTATAGGAGCTCCAGTGATGAGCTGTGAGCTCCGTTGTTCATTCAGGGTTGTTGGGAGGTTGTTTATGTCTGCTGCAATAGAACTCATAAAACACCCTTCCTTTTTTTTCCCCTTTAGATGCGCTCTCTCAGGGAGTTGGGGCTTTCTTTATGAGTATCTCTTGCACTCTCCTGCCCCACTAGGAGGCAGTCTATTCACTGTTTGCCTGCCGGGGCTCTGACCTGCTAGCAGGTCTGCCCTGTTGCTGCTGGGCTTCCTTCTGCTGTGGAGCGCTCCCCTTCTTGCAGAGTCTCTCTGTTATGGCAGGTTGCCTCGGCAATGGCTGGCTGCATCAGCCCTGGGTGGTACTTCACTGGGGTGGATTGTGTCAGTAATGGTGGACGCCCATCCCTCACTGGGCTGCACTGTCCTAGATGCAGGCAGCAAAACTCTCAGCCCCAAGCGCCTCCAGTTGCAGCCCTGCTTGTCCCCATGAGGGTGGACCTGTTGAGCTTGATCACCCAGCTCCCTGCCTCAGAGTCTGACCTCTCTCTCTCTCTCTCCCAAGCTGAATGGTCGACTCTCTCACTGGCACCCCAGTAGCCTGCTGATAGGGCACTGGGATCCGTGTGATCTCCCATGGCACTGCCCACTTCACCGGCTCAGATTATGCTTCACAGAAACTCCTGGTTTGGCTGGATATGAAATTCTGGGTTGAAAGTTCTTTTCTTTAAGGATGTTGAATATTGGCCCCTCTCTTCTGGCTTGTAGAGTCTCTGCCGAGAGATCTGCTGTGAGTCTGATGGGCTTCCCTTTGTGGGTGACCCGACCTTTCTCTCTGGCTGCCCTTAGTATTTTCTCCTTCATTTCAACCCTGGTGAATCTGACGATTATGTGCCTTGGGGTTGCTCTTCTTGCAGAGTATCTTTGTGGTGTTCTCTCTATTTCCTGGAGTTGAGTATTGACCTGTCTTGCTAGGTTGGGGAAACTTTCCTAGACAATATCCTGAAGAGTGTTTTCCAGCTTGGATTCATTCTTTTCATCACATTCTGGTACACCTATCAAACGTAGGTTGGGTCTCTTCACATAGTCCCACATTTCTTGGAGATTTTGTTCATTCCTTTTTGTGCTTTTTTCTTTAATCTTTGTTTCTCATTTTATTTCATTGAGTTGATCTTCAACTTCTGATATTCTTTCTTCTGCTTGGTCAATTCGGCTGTTGAAACTTGTGCATGCTTCACGAAGTTCTCGTGTTGTGTTTTTTAGCTCCTTCAATTCATTCATATTCCTCTCTAAGTTGTCCATTCTTGTTATCAATTTCTCGAATCTTTTTTCAAGGTTCTTAGTTTCTTTGCACTGGTTTAGTACATGTTCTTTTAGCTCTCTGAAGTTTCTCATTATCCACTTTCTGAAGTCTGATTCTGTCATTTCGTCACACTCATTCTCCGTCCAGCTTTGGTCCCTTGCTCGTGAGGAGTTTTGGTTTTTTGTAGGAGGTGAGGTGTTTTAGTTTTGGGTGTTTTCCTCCTTTTTGCGCTGGTTTCTTCCCATCTTTATGGATTTATCCGCCTGTCGTCTTAGTAGTTGCTGATTTTTCAATTGGGTCTCTGTGTGGACGATGAGATTGTTGATGATGAAGTATTTCTGTTACTTAGTTTTCCTTTTAATGGTCTAGCCCCTCTGCTGTATGAGTGCTGAGGTCCACTCCAGGCCCTGCTTTTCTGCTGTATACCTGTAGCATCTGCAGAACAGTGATGGATACCTGTTTCTTCTTCTGCTGTCTTTGTTCCAGAATGATGCCTGTTAAATGTCAGTCTGATAAATTCTTTTTTGGGGTGACTCTTTGGATATACAGGGGTCAGGGAGCTGCTTGAGGAGATGGTCTGTGCTTTATAGGAGCTCCAGTGATGAGCTGTGAGCTCCGTTGTTCATTCAGGGTTGTTGGGAGTTTGTTTATGTCTTCTGCAATAGAACTCATAAAACACCCCCCCTTTTTTTCCCTTTAGATGCTCTCTCTCAGGGAGTTGGGGCTTTCTTTATGAGTATCTCTTGCCCTGTCCTGCCCCACTAGGAGACAGTCTATTCGCTGTTTGCCTGCCGGGACTCTGACCTGCTAGTACGGGTCTGCCCTGTTGCTGCTGGGCTTCCTTCTGCTGTGGAGCGCTCCCCCCTTCTTGCAGAGTCTCTCTGTTATGGCAGGTTGCCTCGGCAATGGCTGGCTGCATCAGCCCTGGGTGGTACTTCAGTAGGGGTGGATTGCATCAGTAATGGTGGATATCCGTCTTTCACTGGGCTGCACCATCCTAGATGCAGGCAGCAAAACTCTCAGCCCCAAGCACCTCCAGTTGCAGCCCTGCTTGTCCCCATGAGGGTGGACCTGTTGAGCTTGATCACCCAGCTCCCTGCCTCAGAGTCTGACCTCTCTCTCTCTCTCTCTCTCCCAAGCTGAATGGTCGACTCTCTCACTGGCACCCCAGTAGCCTGCTGATAGGGCACTGGGATCCGTGTGATCTCCCATGGCACTGCCCACTTCACCAGCTCAGATTACGCTGCCCAGGAAACTCCTGGTCTGGCTCATTGTCCAAGTTCCGTTCAATCAGATGGACATGCCAATCTGCCCTTCCAAATCTCAGATTGCCTGTTTAACAGGGCACCCAGACCAGTGAGTTTCGTGCCAGGTCCCACTGTGGCACCAGCCAAAGTGGCTGTGCAAGCCAGCTGCACTAGCCGGCTGTACTAGCATCCCGTGTCTTTCCCACACCTAAGACTTTCAATGCTCTGTGGGCAAAAATGGACCATCCGAGAATGCAGATAGGACTCACCCTCTGCACCTTCACTGAGAGCTGCAATCCTGAGTAACTTCTACTATGCCATCTTGCCACTCCTTGAGTGGAGAGATCCAAAATTGACACCCTATCATCAAAATTGAAAGAGCTAGAGGAGCAAGATCAAAAACACTCAAAACCTAGCAGAAGACGAGAAATAACTAAGATTAGAGCAGAAGTGACAGAGATAGAGACACGAAAATCCCTTCAAAAATCAATAAATTCAAGAGCTGATTTTCTGAAAAGATCAACACAACAGACAGATCACTAGCCAAACTGGTAAAAAAGAAAAGAGGGAACAACCAAATAGATGCAATAAAAACGATAATGGGAGTTGTCCATTCTTGTTATCAATTCCTCGAATCTTTTTCAAATCTTTTTTCAAGGTTCTTAGTTTCTTTGCACTGGTTTAGAACATGTTCTTTTAGCTCACTGAAGTTTCTCATTATCCACTTTCTGAAGTCTGATTCTGTCATTTCGTCACACTCATTCTCCGTCCAGCTTTGGTCCCTTGCTGGTGAGGAGTTTTGGTCGTTTGTAGGAGGTGAGGTGTTTTGGTTTTGGGTGTTTTCCTCCTTTTTGCGCTGGTTTCTTCCCATCTTTATGGATTTATCCGCCTGTCGTCTTAGTAGTTGCTGATTTTTCAATTGGGTCTCTGTGTGGACGATGAGATTGTTGATGATGAAGTATTTCTGTTACTTAGTTTTCCTTCTAATGGTCTATCCCCTCTGCTGTATGAGTGCTGAGGTCCACTCTAGGCCCTGCTTTTCTGGGGTATACCTGTAGCAGCTGCAGAACAGTGATGATACCAGTTTCTTCTTCTGCTGTCTTTGTTCCAGAATGATGCCAGCCAAATGTCAGTCTGATTAGTCCTTTTTGGGGTGACTCTTTGGATATACAGGGGTCAGGGAGCTGCTTGAGGAGATGGTCTGTGCTTTATAGGAGCTCCAGTGCTGAGCTGTGAGCTCCGTTGTTCATTCAGGGTTGTTGGGAGGTTGTTTATGTCTGCTGCAATAGAACTCATAAAACACCCCCTTTTTTCCCTTTAGATGCTCTGTCTCAGGGAGTTGGGGCTTTCTTTATGAGTATCTGTTGCACTCTCCTGCCCCACTAGGAGGCAGTCTATTCACTGTTTGCCTGCCGGGGCTCTGACCTGCTAGCACGGGTCCGCCCTGTTGCTGCTGGGCTTCCTTCTGCTTTGGAGCACTCCCCCTCCTGGCGGAGTCTCTCTGTTATGGCAGGTTACCTCGGCAATGGCTGGCTGCATCAGCCCTGGGTGGTACTTCAGTAGGGGTGGATTGCATCAGTAATGGTGGATATCCGTCTTTCACTGGGCTGCACCGTCCTAGATGCAGGCAGCAAAACTCTCAGCCCCAAGCGCCTCCAGTCACCACCCTGCTTGTCCCCATGAGGGTGTTACCTGTTGAGCTTGATCACCCAGCTCCCTGCCTCAGAGTCCGTCCTCTGTCTCTCTCTCTCTCTTCCTCTTCCCAAGCTGAATGGTCGACTCTCTCACTGGCACCCCAGTAGCCTGCTGATAGGGCACTGGGATCTGTGTGATCTCCCGTGCCACTACCCACTTCACCGGCTCAGATTATGCTTCACAGAAAACTCCTGGTTTGGCTCATTGTCCAAGTTCCTTTCAATCAGATGGACATGCCAATCTGCCCTTCCAAATATCAGATTGCTTGTTTAACAGGGCACCCAGACCAGTGAGTTCCGTGCCAGGTCCCGCTGTGGTGCCAGCCGAAGTGGCCGTGTGAGCCAGCTGCACTAGCCAGCTGTACTAGCATCCTGTGTCTCTCCCACACCTGGGACTTTCAATGCTCTGTGGGTAAAAACGGACCATCCGAGAATGCAGCTAGGACTCACCCTCTGCACCTTCACTGAGAGCTGCAATCCTGAGTCACTTCTACTATGCCATCTTGCCACTCCCCGAGTGGAGATATCCAAAATTGACACCCTATCATCAAAATTGAAAGAGCTAGAGGAGCAAGATCAAAAAAACTCAAAACCTAACAGAAGACGAGAAATAACTAAGATTAGAGCAGAAGTGAAGGAGATAGAGACATGAAAATCCCTTCAAAAATCAATAAATTCAAGAGCTGATTTTCTGAAAAGATCAACACAATAGACAGATCACTAGCCAAACTGGTAAAAAAGAAAAGAGGGAACAACCAAATAGATGCAATAAAAAACGATAATGGGGAAATCACCAGATTCCAAAGAAATTTATACCATCATCAGAGAATATTACAAACAACTCTATGCACATAAACTAGTAAATCTAGAAAAGGGATAAATTTCTGGACACCTGTGTCTTCTCAAGCCTAAACCAGGAGGAAGTCAAAACTATGAATACACCAATAACATGGTCTGAAGTCGAGGCAGCAACTAGGGGCCTACAACACACAAAAATACCCAGGTCCAGATGAGTTCACAGCTGAAATCTACCAGACACACAAACAGGAGCTGGTACCATTTCTTCTGAAACTCTTCCAAATAATCCAAAAAGAGGTAATAGTTCACAAATCATTTTATGAGACCAACATCATTCTGATACCAAAACCCGGCAGAGACTCAAAAAGAAAAGAAAATTTCAGGCCAATATCCATGATGAACATTGATGCAAAAATCTTCAATAAAATACTAGCAATCCGATTGCAATAGCACATCAAAAAAACTTATCCATCATGATCAAATAGGATTCTTTCAGGGGATGCAATTCTGGTTCAACATATGCAAATTTATAAACGTAATTCACCACATAAACAGAACCCAAAACAAAAACCACATGATTATCTCAATTGATGCAGAGAAGGCATTTGACAAAATTCAACAGCCCTTTATGCTAAAAACCCTCAATAAACTCGATATTGATGAAACGTATCTCAAAGTAATAAAAGCTATTTATGACAAACCAGCAGCCAATATCATACTGAATGGACAAAAGCTGGAAGCATTCCCTTTGAAATCTGGCACTAGACAAGGATTCCCTCTCTCTCCACTCCTATTCAATATAGTACTGGAAGTTCTAGCCAGAGCAATCAGGAAAGAAAAAAAAAAAAAGGGTATTCAAATAGGAAAGGTGGAAGCCAAATTGTCTCTATTTGCACAGGACATAATAGTATACCTAGAAGATTACATAGCCTCAGCCCCAAAACTCCTGAAATTAATAAGCAACTTCAGCAAAGTCTCAGAATATAAAATCTATGTACAAAAATCACAAGCATTCCTATACACTAATAACAGACTTATAGAGAGCCAAATTAAGAACAAACTGTCATTCACAATTGCTACAAACTAATAAAATACCTAGGAATACAACTTACAAGAAATGTAAGAAACCTCTTCAAGGAGAACTATGCTAAAACCCTCAATAAACTTGATATTGATGAAACGTATCTCAAAGTAATAAAAGCTATTTATGACAAACCAGCAGCCAATATCATACTGAATGGACAAAAGCTGGAAGCATTCCTTTGAAATCTGGCACTAGACAAGGATTCCTCTCTCTCCACTCCTATTCAATATAGTACTGGAAGTTCTAGCCAGAGCAATCAGGAAAAAAAAAAAAGGGTATTCAAATGAGACCAACATCATTCTGATTCCATTTGCACAGAGACTAAAGAAAAGAAGATTCAGCCTCAGCCAATATCCATGATGAACATTGATGCAAAATCTTCAATAAAATACTAGCAATCCGATTGCAATAGCACATCAAAAAAACTTATCCATCATGATCAAATAGGATTCTTTCAGGAGATGCAATTCTGGTTCAACATACGCAAATTTTTAAACGTAATTCACCACATAAACAGAACCCAAAACAAAAACCACATGATTATCTCAATTGACGCAGAGAAGGCATTTGACAAAATTCAACAGCCCTTTATGCTAAAAACCCTCAATAAACTCGATATTGATGAAACGTATCTCAAAGTAATAAAAGCTATTTATGACAAACCAGCAGCCAATATCATACTGAATGGACAAAAGCTGGAAGCATTCCCTTTGAAATCTGGCACTAGACAAGGATTCCCTCTCTCTCCACTCCTATTCAATATAGTACTGGAAGTTCTAGCCAGAGCAATCAGGAAAGAAAAAAAAAGGGTATTCAAATAGGAAAGGTGGAAGCCAAATTGTCTCTATTTGCACAGCACATAATAATATACGTAGAATATTCCATAGCCTCAGCCCAAAACTCCTGAAATTAATAAGCAACTTCAGCAAAGTCTCAGAATATAAAATCAATGTACAAAAATCACAAGCATTTCTATACACCAATAACAGACTTTTAGAGAGCCAAATTAAGAACAAACTGTCATTCACAATTGCTACAAACTAATAAAATACCTAGGAATACAACTTACAAGAAATGTAAGAAACCTCTTCAAGGAGAACTACAAACCACTGCTCAATGAAATGAGAGAACACAAACATATGGAGAAACATTTCATGTTCATTGTTAGAAATAATCAATATTGTGAAAATGGCTATACTGCCCAACATAATTTACAGAATCAACACTATGCCCATCAAGCTACCATTGACTTTCTTCACAGAACTGGAAAAAACCACCATGAACTTCATATGGAACTAAAAGAGAGCCCGCATAGCCAAGTCAATTCTAAGCAAAAAGAACACAGTGGGAGGCATCACACTACCGGACTTCACACTATACTACAAGGGTGCAGTAATCAAAACAGCATTGTACTGGTACCAAAATAGAGATATAGACCAATAGACAGAACGGAGGCATTGAGGCAACACAGCATATCTGCAACCATATAATCTTTGATAAACCTGACAAAAACAAGAAATGAGGAAAGGATTCCCTGTTTAATAAATGGTGTGGGGAAAACTGGCTAGCCATGTGTAGAAAGCAGAAACTGGACCCCTTCCTGACACCTTACACTAAAATTAACTCCGGATGGATTAAAAACTTAAACATAAGACCTGGTACCATAAAAACCCTAGAAGAAAATCTAGGCAAAACCATTCAGGCCATAGGAGTAGGCAAAACTTCATGACCAAAACACCAAAAGCAATGGCAACAAAAGCCAAAATAGACAAATGCGACCTAATCAAACTCCACAGCTTCTGCACAGCAAAAGAAACAGTCACTTGGATAAATCAGCAACCAACAGAATAAAAAAATTTTTTTGCAGTTTACCCATCTGACAAAGGTCTGATATCCAGAATTTACAAAGAACACAAACAAATTTACAAGAAAAAAAAGCCCTTTCAAAAATCGGCAAAGAATATGAACAGACACTTTACAAAAGAAAACATACATGAGGCCAACAAACATATGCAAAAATGTTCATCATCACTGGTCATTAGAGAGATGCAAATCAAAACCACATTGAGATACCATCTCATGCCAGTTAGAATGGTGATCATTAAAAATCTGGAGACAACAGATGCTGGAGGGGATGTCGAGAAATAGAAACACTTCTACACTGCTGTTAAGAGTGTAAATTATTTCAACCATTGTAGAAGACATTGTGGCAATTCTTCAAGGCCTTAGAAATTGAAATTCCATTTGACCCAACAATCTCATTACTGGGTATATATCCAAAGGACTATAAATTGTTCTACTATAAGGACACATGCACACGAATGTTCATTGCAGCCCTGTTTACAATAGCAAAGACCTGGAACCAACCCAAATGCCCATCGATGATAGACTGTACTGGTAAAATGTGGCACATATGCTCCATGGAATATTATGCAGCAGTCAAAAATGATGAGTTTGTGTCATTTGTAGGGACATGGATGAATCTGGAGAACATCATTCTCAGCAAACTGACAAAAGAACAGAAAATAAAATACCGCATATTCTCATTCATAGGTGGGTGATAAATAGTGAGAACACATGGACACAGGGAAGGGAGTACTACACACTGGGTTCTATTGGGGGGAATGGGTAGGGACAGCACGGGGGGATCTGGGGAGGGATAGCCTGGGAGAAATGCCAAATGTGGGTGAAGGGGTGGAAGGCAGCAAAACACACTGCCATGTGTGTACCTATGCAACTATCTTGCACGTTCTGCACATGTACCCCAAAACCTATAATGCAATAAAAATTAAAAAAAAAAAATCTGGAGACAACAGATGCTGGAGGGGATGTCGAGAAATAGAAACACTTCTACACTGCTGTTAAGAGTGTAAATTATTTCAACCATTGTAAAAGACATTGTGGCAATTCTTCAAGGCCTTAGAAATTGAAATTCCATTTGACCCAATAATCTCATTACTGGGTATATATCCAAAGGACTATAAATTGTTCTACTATAAGGACACATGCACACGAATGTTCATTGCAGCCCTGTTTACAATAGCAAAGACCTGGAACCAACCCAAATGCCCATCGATGATAGACTGTACTGGTAAAATGTGGCACATATGCTCCATGGAATATTATGCAGCAGTCAAAAATGATGAGTTTGTGTCATTTGTAGGGACATGGATGAATCTGGAGAACATCATTCTCAGCAAACTGACAAAAGAACAGAAAATAAAATACCGCATATTCTCATTCATAGGTGGGTGATAAATAGTGAGAACACATGGACACAGGGAAGGGAGTACTACACACTGGGTTCTATTGGGGGGAATGGGTAGGGACAGCACGGGGGGATCTGGGGAGGGATAGCCTGGGGAGAAATGCCAAATGTGGGTGAAGGGGTGGAAGGCAGCAAAACACCCTGCCATGTGTGTACCTATGCAACTATCTTGCATGTTCTGCACATAAACCACGAAACCTAAAATGCAAAAAAAAAAATAAAGAAAATATGAAAATAAAGATACGTTTGTTTTTTATTTTAGATGCAGTCTTACTGCTATTTCTTCTATAGGCTGGGATTTGGCTGGAAATTTTCGTTTTGAGATTCTCCACAGAAAGGGATTCTTACCTGCAGCATACACACATCAGTTTTACTCTGTAAGTTGAATGCACATATTGGCAACAATTCTGTTAGATAGCTTTGTTTTTGTTTTAGAACCAGATATTTCTCATTACAATATATACTCCCATTTATTCTGGAATGTCCCAATGTGGTTCCAGAAGAAACGTGTTTGTACCTTGCTGAATTGTAACATAGACGTAACTTTCTTAGTTCAATGAACACACAGTAGAGCAGTTTGAAAAATACGTTTTTTATGTATTTTAGACGCAGTCTTACTGCTCTTTCTTATATATGCTGGGATTTGGATGGAAATGTCCGTTTTGAGATTCTCCACAAAAAAGGTTTTCAAACTACCACATACCCATCAGTTTAGCTCTAAGTTGAATGCACACGTTGACAACCATTCTGTTAGATAGATCCGTTTTTGTTTTAGAACCAGGTATTTCTCATTATATTATATACTCCCATTCATTTCAGAATATCTAAACGCAGCTACTAGAAGAAATGTGTTTCTAGCTTCTGAATATAAACACAAGTTCAACTCTCTTAGTTGAACAAACACACAGAAGAGCAGTTTGAAAGATATGTTTGTTTTATTTATGAGTGTTTTAGACGCACTCTTACTGCTATTTTTATATGTGCTGGGATTTGGCTGGAAATGTCTGTTTTGAGATTCTCCACACAAAGGTTTTCAGACTGCCGCATACAGTTTAACTCTTTACATTTAATGCACACATGACAACCATTCTGTTTTATAGCTCTGTTTTTGTTTTTGAACCAGGTATTTCTCATTATGGCATATACTTCCATTAATTCTTGAATAACCAAAGGCAGCCTTTAGAAGAAAGGTGTTTCTAACTCGCTGAATTTAAACATAGATTGAATTCTCTTAGTTCAATGAACACACAGTAGAGCAGTTTGAAAAATACGTTTTTATGTATTTTAGACGCAGTCTTACTGCTATTTCTTATGTATGCTGGGATTTGGATGGAAATGTCCGTTTTGAGATTCTCCACTAAAAAGGTTTTCAAACTACCACATACCCATCAGTTTAGCTCTAAGTTGAATGCACACGTTGACAACCATTCTGTTAGATAGATCCGTTTTTGTTTTAGAACCAGGTATTTCTCATTATATTATATACTCCCATTCATTTTGGAATATCTAAACGCAGCTACTAGAAGAAATGTGTTTCTAACTTCTGAATATAAACACAAGTTCAACTCTCTTAGTTGAACAAACACACAGAAGAGCAGTTTGAAAGATATGTTTGTTTTGTGTTTTAGACGCACTCTTACTGCTATTTTTATATGTGCTGGGATTTGGCTGGAAATGTCTGTTTTGAGATTCTCCACACAAAGGTTTTCAGACTGCCGCATACAGTTTAACTCTTTACATTTAATGCACACATGACAACCATTCTTTTTTATAGCTCTGTTTTTGTTTTTGAACCAGGTATTTCTCATTACAGCATATACTCCCATTAATTATTGAATAACCAAAGGCAGCCTTTAGAAGAAAGGTGTTTCTAACTCGCTGAATTTAAACATAGATTGAATTCTCTTCGTTGAATGAACACAGCAAATTAGTTTGAAAGATCTCTTTGCTTTTTGTTTTAGAGGCAGTCTTACTGCTCTTTCTTATGTATGCTGAGATTTGGCTGGAAATGTCTGTTTTGAGATTCTCCACACAAAGGTTTTCAGACTGCCGCATACAGTTTAACTCTTTACATTTAATGCACACATGACAACCATTCTGTTTTATAGCTCTGTTTTTGTTTTTGAACCAGGTATTTCTCATTATGGCATATACTTCCATTAATTCTTGAATAACCAAAGGCAGCCTTTAGAAGAAAGGTGTTTCTAACTCGCTGAATTTAAACATAGATTGAATTCTCTTCGTTGAATGAACACAGCAAATTAGTTTGAAAGATCTCTTTGCTTTTTGTTTTAGAGGCAGTCTTACTGCTATTTCTTATGTATGCTGAGATTTGGCTGGAAATGTCCGTTTTGAGATTCTCCACATAAAATTTTCTGAACTGCCACATACACACTTCAATTTAACTCTGTAAGTTGAATGCACACACTGACAACCATTCTGTTAGATAGCTCTATTTTCGTTTTAGAACGAGATATTTCTCATGACAGCATATATTCCCATTCATTCTGGAATGTCCAAACGCAGCTCCTAGAAGAAAAGTGTTTCCAACTCGTTGAGTTTAGACAAAGATTCAACTCTCTTAGTTGAACGAACACAGCAGGGTAGTTTGAAAGATCTGTTTGCTTTGTGTTCTAGGTGCAGTCTTACTGCTATTTCTTATGTATGCTGGGATTTGGCTGGTAATGTCCGTTTTGAGATTCTCCACAGAAAGGGTTTTCAAACTGCTGCATACACACATCAGTTTAACTCTGTAAGTTGAATGCCTACATTGACAACCATTCTGTTAGAAAGTGCAATTTTCATTTTAGAACCAGATATTTCTCATGACAGCATATACTCCCATTCATTCTGGAATATCCAAACGCAGCTCCTAGTAAAAACATGTTTCTAACTCATTGAACCTAAACATTGATTAAACTCTCTTATTTGAATGAACACACAGCATAGCAGTTTGAAATATATGTTTGTTTTGTGTTGTATACACAGTCTTACTGCTATTTCTTATGTATGCTGGGATTTGGCTGGAAATGTCCATTTAGAGATTATCCACAGAAAGGGTTTGAAAAGTGCTGAATACACACATCAGTTTATCTCTGTAATTTGAATGCACACGTTGACAACTATTCTGTTAAATAGCTCCATTTTTATTTTAGAACCACATATTTCTCATTACATCATATACTCCCATTCATTCTGGAATATCCAAATGCAGTTCCTAGAATAAACGTGTTTCTAACACGCTGAATCTAAACATAGATTCAACTCTCTTAGTTCAATGAACACACAGCAAAGCAGTTTAAAAGATACGTTTGTTTTGTGTTTTAGATGCTGTGTTTGTGCTATTTCTTTTTTTTTAATCGCATTTTAGGTTTTGGTGTACCTGTGAAGAACATGCAGGATAGTTGCATAGGTACACCTGTGGCAGAGTGATTTGCCGACTTCCTCCCTTTCACCTATACCTGACATTTCTCCCCATGCTATCTCTCCCCAAATTCCCACTCCCATTCCCTCCCCTGTTCCCCCAACAGACTCCAGTGTGTAGTCCTCCCCTGCCTGTGTCCATGTGTTCTCATTTTTCAACACACGCCTATCAGTGAGAACATGTGGTATTTCATTTTCTGTTCTTTTGTCAGTTTGCTAAGAATGATGTTCTCCAGATTCATCCATGTCCCTAGAAAGGACACAAACTCATCGTTTTTGATTGCTGTATAATATTCCATGGTGTATATCAGCCACATATTTTTCTGTCTAGTCTATCATCTATGGGCATTTGGGTTGATTCCAGGTCTTTGCTATTGTAAAGATTGCTGCAATGAAAATTCGTGTGCATGTGTCCTTATAGAATAATTTATAATCCTTCGGATATATACCCAGTAATGGGATTGCTGGGTCAAATGGAATTTCTATTTCTAGGTCCTTGAGGAATCGCCACACTGTCTACCACGGTGGTTGAACTAATTTACTCTCCCACCAACAGTGTAAAAGTGTTTCTCCTTCACCACATTCTCTCCAGCATCTGTTGTCCCCAAATTTTTTGATGAGCGCCATTCTAATTGCATGAGACAGTATCTCAATGTAGTTTTGATTTGCATTTCTCTAATGAAAAGTGATGATGAGCATTTTATTATATGTTTGTTGGCCTCCTGTATATCTTCTTTTGTAAAATGTCTGTTCATATCATTTTCCCACTTTTGAATGGGCTTGTTTGTTTTTTTCTTGTAAATCTGTTTTAGTTCTTTGTAAATTCTGGATATCAGCCCTTTGTCATATGGGTACACTGCAAAATTTTTTTCCCATATTCTTGGTTGCCGATTCACTCTAATGACTGTTTCTTTTGCTGTGCAGAAGCTGTGGAGTTTGATTAGGTCCCATTTGTCTATTTTGGCTTTTGTTGCCATTGCTTTTGGCGTTTTGGTCATGAAGTACTTGCTTAATCCTATGTCCTAAATGGATTTGCCTGAATGGTTTCCTAGGGTTTTTATGGTGTTAGGTCTTATGTTTAAGTCTTTAATTCACCTGGAATTAATCTTAGTGTAAGGTGTCAGGAAGGGGTCCAGTTTCTGCTTTCTACACATAGCTAGCCAGTTTTCCCAACACCATTAATTAAACAGGGAATCCTTTCACCATTGCTTGTTTTTGTCAGGTTTATCAAAGATTGTATGATTGTAGATATGTTGTGTTGCCTCCGATGCCTCTGTTCTGTTTCTTTGGTCTATATCTCTGTTTTGGTACCAGTACCATGCTGTTTTGATTACTGTAGCCTTGTAGTATAGTTTGAAGTCCGGTAGTGTGATGCCTCCTGCTGTGTTATTTTTACTTAGAATTGATTTGGCTATGTGGTCTCTCTTTTGGTTCCATATGAAGTTTAAGGTAGTTTTTTTCTAGTTCTGTGAAGAAGGTCATTGGTAGCTTGATGGGAATAGCGGTGAATCTGTAAATTACTTTGGGCAGTATGGCCATTTTAACAATATTGATTCTTCCTATCCATGAATATGGTATGTTTCTCCATCTGTTTGTGTCCTCTCTTATTTCAGTGAGCAGTGGTTTGTAGTACTCCTTGAAGAGGTCCTTTACATTCCTTGTTAGTTGTATTTTTCAGTAGTTTATTCTCTTTGTAGCAATTGTTAATGGCAGTTCGTACTTGATTTATGTTTTCTTTAAGTCTGTTATTTGTGTATAGGAATGCTTGTGATTTTTGCACATTGATTTTGTATCCTGAGATTTTGCTGAAATTTCTTATTAGTTTCAGAAGATTTTGGGCTGAGACTATGGGGTCTTCTAGATATACTATCATATTGTCTGCAAATAGAAACAATTTGGCTTCCTCCTTTAGTATTTGAATACCCTTTATTTGTTTGTCTTGCCTGATTGCTCTGGCTAGAACTTCCAGTACTATATTGAATACGAGTGGTGAGAGAGGGCATTCTTGCCTAGTGCCACATTTAAAAGGGAATAATTCCAGTTTTTGCCCATTCAGTATGATATTGGCTGTTGGTTTGTCATAGCTTTTATTATTGTGATATACGTTCCGTCAATACCGAGTTTATTGAGGGTTTTTAGCAAAAAGGACTGTTGAATTTTGTTAAAGGTCTTCTCTGCCTCAATTGAGATAATCATGTGGTTTTTTATTGGTTCTGTTTATGTGGTTAATTACTTTTATAGACTTGCATATGTTGAACAAGTCTTGCATCCCCAGGATGAATCCTACTTGATCATGGTGGATAAGCATTTTGATGTGCTGTTGCAATGGGCTTGCCAGTATTTTATTGAAGATTTTTTGCGTCTATGTTCATCATGGGTATTGGCCTGAAGTTTCCTTTTCTTGTTGAGTCTCTGCCGGGTTTTGGTATCAGAATGATGTTGGTCTCATAAAATGATTTGGGAACTATTCCCTCTTTTTGGATTATTTGGAATATTTTCAGGAGGTATGGAAACAGTTCCTCTTTGTGTGTCTGGTAGAATTCGGCTGTGAACCCATCTGGACCCAGGCTCTTTTTGTGTGGTAGTCTTTTAATTGCTTCCTCAACTTCAGATCTTGTTATTGGTCTATTTATGATTTTGACTTCTTCCTGGTTTAGGCTTGGGAAAATGCAAGAGTCCAGGAATTTATCCGTTTCTCCAAGGTTTACTGGTTTATGTGCATAAAGTTGTTTGTAATATTCTCTGATAATGGTTTGAATTTTTGCAGGATCTGTGGTGATTTCTCCTTTATCATTTTTTATTGCATCTATTTTGTTATTCTCTTTTTTTGTTTAATTAATCTGGCTAGTGGTCTTTCTATTTGGTTGATATTTTTGAAAAAGCAGTTCCTAGATTTATTGATTTTTGAAGGGTTTTTGTATCTCTGTCTTCTTCTGTTCTGCTCTAATCTTAGATATTGCTTGTCTTCTGCTATGTTCTGAGGGTTTTTTTTATCTTGCTCCTCTAGCTCTTTCAATTTTGACAATAGGGTGTCAATTTTGGATCTCTTCACTCTTCTCATGTGGGCAGTTATTGCTATATATTTTTCTCTAGAGACTGCTTTAAGTGTGTCCCAGAGATTCTGGTATGTTGTTCCATTATTTTCGTTGGTTTTGAAGAACTTCTTTATTTCTGCCTTCATTTCATTGTTTATTTAGTCAACATTCAAGAGCCAGTAGTTAAGTTTCCATGAAACTCTGTGGTTCTGAAACCTAACCCTAACCCTAAATTTAGTTTCTGAATTCTGAGTTCTAGCTTGATAGCAATGTGGTCTGAAAAACTGTTTGTTATAATTTCCATTCTTTTGCATTTGCTGAGGAGTGATTTACTTCCAATTCAGTGGTCAGTTTTAAAGTAGGTGTGATTTGGTGCTGACAGGAATGTATGTTCTGTGGATTTGGGGTGGAGAGTTCTGTAAATGTCTTTGAGGTTTGCTTGTTTCAGATCTGAGTTCAGGTCCTGGATATTCTTGTTTATTTTCTGTCTGTTTGATCTGTCTAATATTGACAGTGGAGTGTTAAAATCTCCCATTATTATTGTGTTTCAGTCTAAGTCTCTTTGTAAATCATTAAGAACTTGCCTTATGTATCTGGGTGCTTCTGTATTGGGTCCGTATATATTTAGGATTGTTAGCTCTTCTTGCTGTATCATTCCTTTTACCATTATGTAATGTCCTTCTTTGTCTCCTTTGATCTTTGGTGCTTTAAAGTCTATTTTATCAGAGACAAAAATTGCAACTCTTGCTTTTATTTGCTCTGCATTTGCTTGGTAAATCTTCCACCATTCCTTTATTTTGAGCCTTGTGTATCCTTGTATGTGAGATGGGTTTCCCGAATATTGCACACCGATGGGTTTTGGCTTTTTATCCAATTTGCCAGTCTGTGTCTTTTAATTGGTGCATTTAGCCCATTTGCATTTAGGGTTAATATTGTTATGTATGAATTTGATACTGCCATTTTGATGCTAGCTGGCTGTTTTGACCATTGGTTGATGCAGATTCTTCATTTTGTTGATGCTCTATACCATTTGGTATGTTATTGAAGTGGCTGGTACTGGTTGTTTCTTTTCATGTATAGTGCCTCTTTCAGGAGCTCTTGTAAAGCAGGACTGGTGGTAAAAAAAAATCTCTTAGATCTTACTTGTTTGCAAAGAATTTTATTTTTTCTTCACTTATGAAGCTCAGTTTGGCTGGATATGAAATTCTGTGTTGAAAGTTCTTTTCTTTAAGGATATTGAATATTGGCCCCCACTCCCTTCTGGCTTGTAGGGTTTCTGCTGAGACATCTGCTGTGAGTCTGATGGACTTCTTTTTGTGGGTAACCCGATCTTTCTCTATGGCTGCCGTTAGCATTTTCTCCTTCATTTCAACCGTGGTGAATCTGATAATTATGTGCCTTGGGGTGGCTCTTGTTGAGGAATATATTTGTGGTGTTCTCTTTATTTCCTGGACTTAAATATTAGCCTGCCTTGCTAGGTTGGGGAAGTTTTTCTGAATAATATGCTGAAGAGTATTTTTCAGCTTGGATTTATTCTCCTCATCACATTCAGGTACACCTATCAAACATAGATTAGGTCTCTTTACATAGTCCCACATTTATTGGAGACTTTGTTCATTTTTTTTTTTTCTCTAACCTTGCCTTCTCGTTTTATTTCATTGAGTTGGTCGTCGACCTCTGATATTCTTTCTTCTGCTTGGTCAATTCAGCTTTTGAAACTTGTGCATGCTTAGCAATATTCTTGTGTTGTGTTTTTCAGCTCCATCAATTCACTCATATTCCTCTCTAATTTGTCTATTCTTGTTATAATTTCTTCAAATTATTTTTAAATATTCTTAGTTTCTTTGCATTGAGTTAGTACATGTTCTTTTAGCTCACAGAAGTTTCTTTTTACCCACCTTTTGAATTCTGATTCTGTCATTTTATTACACTCATTCTCCATCCAGCTTTGTTCCCTTGCTGGTGAGGAGTTGTGATCCCTTGTAGGAGGAGAGGTGTTATGGTTTCAGGAGTTTTCTTCCTTTTTGCACTGGATTATTTCCATCTTTGTGGATTTATCCACCTGTCCTTTATGTAGTTGCTGATTTTTAGATTGGATCTCTGAGTGGACATCTAAGTTGTTGATGATGAAGTTATTTCTGTTTCTTAGTTTTCCTTCTGACAGTCCAGCTCCTCTGCTGTAGGACTGCTGAGGTCCACTCCAGGCTCTGCTTTCCTGGGGATCACCTGCAGTAGCTGCACAACAGTCCCAGCAGCTGCTATCTTTGTCCCATGCCCGCTAAATGTCAGTCTGATCATTGTTTTGTGAACTGACTCTTTGAATATATGGGGGTCAGGGAGCTGCTTGAGGAGACAGTCTGTTCTTTATAGGAGATCAAGTGTTGAGTTATGAGCTCCGTTGTTCTTTCAGAGCTGCTAGGCATGTACATTTAAGTCTGCTGCAGCAGAATTCATAAACTGCCTTTTTTTTCCTGGATCTCTGTCCCAGGGAGTTAGGGCTTTATTTATGAGTGTCTCTTGTGCTGCTGCCTTTTTTTCAGAGCTGCCCTGCCCAGGAAGTAGGCAGCCTAGTCACTGTCTGCCTGCAGAGCCTTTGCTGAGCTCCACCCTTCTGCCATTGAGCTGCACTGTAGTCATGGTTATATGTGTGTGGTTAGAACTGCCTCAGCAATGGGGTCCCACCTCTCTAATGGCAGACTCTTTCCCTTATGGTGGGTTGCCTCGGTAATGTCTGGTTGCCTTGGCAACAACAAGCTGCCTCAGCAATGTAGGACTACCTCTATAGGGGTGGTGTGCCTCGGTAATGGTGGACACCCCTCCCCCACCGAGTTGCACCATCTTGGCTTCATCTGTGCTTGCCATGAAACTCTCAACCCCAAGCGTTTCCAATTACTGTTTTTGTTTGTTTGTTTTGTGGGGGTAAAATTTGCTGAGCCAGATCACCTGGCTTCCTGCCTCAGAGCCTTTTTTAAGTTACATTTATAATTAGAAAAATAATATATTTGTTTTCTATAATAGTTACAATTCTTCATGTTGTCTTTTTTTAATTTTTATTGCATTATAGGTTTTGGGGTACATGTGCAGAACGTGCAAGATAGTTGCATAGGCACACACATGGCAGTGTGCCCTGCTGCCCTCCTTCCCTTCACCCACATTTAGTATTCATCCCCAGGCTATGCCCCCAGCCACCCACGCTGTCCCTCCCCCATTTCCCCCAACAGTCCCCAGTGTATAGTAGACCACCTCTCTGTGTCCATGTGTTCTCATTTTTCTCACCCACCTATGAGTGAGTATATGCAGTATTTCTTTTTCTGTTCTTGTGTCAGTTTGCTGAGAATGATGTTCTCCAGATTCATCCATGTCCTTACAAAGGACACAAACTCATCATTTTTGATTGCTGCATAATATTCCATGGTGTATATGTGCCACAATTTCCAGTCCAGTCTATCATTGATGGGCATTTGGGTTGGTTCCAGGTCTTTGCTATTGTAAACAGTGCTGCAATGAACACTCGTGTGCATGTGTCCTTATAGTAGAACGATTTATAGTCTTTTGGATAGATACCCAGTAATGGGATTGCTGGGTCAAATGGAATTTCTATTTCTAGGTCCCTGAGGAATCGCCACACTGTCTTCCACAATGGTTGAACTAATTTACACTCCCACCAACAGTGTAAGAGTGTTCCTATTTCTCCACATCCTCTCCAGCATCTGCTGTCTCCAGATTTTTTAATGATCGCCATTCTAACTGGTTTGAGATGATATCTCAATGTGGTTTTGATTTGCATCTCTCTAATGACCAATGATGATGAGCACTTTTTCATATGTTTGTTGGCCTTATGTATGTCTTCTTTTGTAAAGTTTCTGTTCATATCCTTTGCCCATTTTTGAATGGGCTTGTTTGTTTTTTTCCTGTAAATCTGTTTGAGTTCTTTGTAAATTCTGGATATCAGCCCTTTGTCAGATGTGTAAACTGCAAAGATTTTTTCCCATTCTGATGGTTGCCGATTCACTCTAGTGACTGTTTCTTTTGCCGTGCAGAAGCTGTGGAGTTTGATTAGGTCCCATTTGTCTATTTTGGCTTTTGTTGCCAATGCTTTTGGTGTTTTGTTCATGAAGTCCTTGCCTACTCCTATGTCCTGAATGGTTTTGCCTAGATTTTCTTCTAGGGTTTTTATGGTGTCAGGTCATGTTTAAGTCTTTAATCCATCTGGAGTTAATTTTAGTGTAAGGTGTCAGAAGGGGTCCAGTTTCTGCTTTCTGCACATGGCTAGCCAGTTTTCCCAACACCATTTATTAAATAGGAATCCTTTCCCCATTGCCTTTTTGTCTGGTTTATCAAAGATAATATGGTTGTAGATATGTTGTGTTGCCTCCGATGCTTCTGTTCTGTTCCATTGGTCTATATCTCTGTTTTGGTACCAGTACCATGCTGTTTTGATTACTGTAGCCTTGTAGTATAGTTTGAAGTCTGGTAGTGTGATGCCTCCCTGTGTTCTTTTTGCTTAGAATTGACTTGGCTATGCGGGCTCTTTTGGTTCCATATGAAATTCATGGTGGTTTTTTCTAGGTCCCTGAGGAATCGCCACACTGTCTTCCACAATGGTTGAACTAATTTACACTCCCACCAACAGTGTAAGAGTGTTCCTATTTCTCCACATCCTCTCTAGCATCAGCTGTCTCCAGATTTTTTAATGATCGCCATTCTAACTGGTGTGAGATGTTATCTCCATGTGGTTTTGATTTGCATCTCTCTAATGGCCAATGATGATGAACACTTTTTCATATGTGTGTTGGCCTCATGTATGTCTTCTTTTGTAAAGTTTCTGTTCATATCCTTTGTCCATTTTTGAATGGGCTTTTTTTTTCTGTAAATCTATTTGATTTCTTTGTAAATTCTGGATATCAGCCCTTTGTCAGATGTGTAAACTGCAAAAATTTTTTCCCATTATGATGGTTGCCGATTCACTCTAGTGACTGTTTCTTTTGCCATGCAGAAGCTGTGGAGTTTGATTAGGTCCCATTTATCTATTTTGGATTTTGTTGCCAATGCTTTTGGTGTTTTGTTCATGAATCTCCTTGCGTACATCTATGTACTGAACGGTTTTGCCTAGATTTTCTTCTAGGGTTTTTATGGTGTCAGGTCATAAGTTTAAGTCTTTAATCCATCTGGAGTTAATTTTAGTGTAAGGTGTCAGAAAGGGGTCCAGTTTCTGCTCTCTGCACATGGCTAGCCAGTTTTCCCAACACCATTTATTAAATAGGAATCCTTTCCCATTGCCTGTTTTTGTCTGGTTTATCAAAGATAATATGGTTGTAGATATGTTGTGTTGCCTCCGATGCTCTGTTCTGTTCCATTGGTCTATATCTCTGTTTTGGTACCAGTACCATGCTGTTTTGATTACTGTAGCCTTGTAGTATAGTTTGAAGTCTGGTAGTGATGCCTCCCCTGTGTTCTTTTTGCTTAGAATTGACTTGGCTATGCGGGCTCTTTTTTGGTTCCATATGAAATTCATGGTGGTTTTTTCCAGTTCTGTGAAGAAATTCAATGGTAGTTTGATGGGGATAGCATTGATTGTGTAAATTACTTTGGGCAGTATAGCCATTTTCACGATATTGATTCTTCCTAACCACGAACATGGAATGTTTCTCCATCTGTTTGTGTCCTCTCTTACTTCGTTGAGCAGTTGTTTGTAGTTTTCCTTAAAGAGGTCCCTTACATTCCTAGTGAGTTTTATTCCTAGGTATTTAATTTTCTTTGTAGCAACTGTGAATGGCAGTTCATTCTTAATTTGGTTCTCTTTAAGTCTGTTATTTGTGTATAGGAATGCTTGTGATTTTTCAACATTGATTTTATATCCTGAGACTTTGCTGAAGTTGCTTATCAGTTGCAGGAGCTTTTGGGCTGAGGTGATGTGGTCTTCTAGGTATCCTATTATGTTGTCTGCAAATAGAGACAATTTGGCTTCCACCTTTTCTATTTGAATACACTTTATTTTTTTTTCTTGCCTGATTGCTCTGGCTAGAACTTCCAGTACTATGTTGAATAGAAGTGGTGAGAGAGGGCATCCTTGTTTAGTGCCGGATTTCAAAGGAAATGCTTCCAGTTTTTGCCCATTAAGTATGATATTGGCTGTTGGTTTGTTGTAAATAGCTTTTATTACTTTGAGATATGTTCCATCAACCCCAAGTTTATTGGGGGTTTATAGCAGAAAGGGCTGTTGAATATTGTCAAATGCCTTCTCTGCATCAATTGAGATAATCATGTGTTTTTTGTTTCTGCTTCTGTTTATGTGGTGAATTACATTTATAGACTTGCGTATGTTGAACCAGCCTTGCATCCCCGGGATGAATCCTACATGGTCATGATGGATAAGTTTTTTAATATGCTGTTGCAATCGATTTGCCAGGATTTTATTGAAGATTTTTGCATATATGTTCATCATGGATATTGGCCTGAAGTTTTCTTTTCTTGTTGAGTCTCTGCCAGGTTTTGGTATCAGGATGATGTTGGTCTCATAAAATGATTTGGGAAGGGTTCCCTCTTTTTGAATTATTTGGAATAGTTTCAGAAGGAATGGTACCAGATCCTCTTTGTGTGTCTGGTAGAAATCAGCTGTGAACCCATCTGGACCTGGGCTTTATTTGTGTGGTAGGCTCTTAATTGCTGCCTCAACTTCTGACCTTGTTATTGGTCTATTCATAGTTTTGGCTTCCTCCTGGTTTAGGATTGGGAGGACACAGGCGTCCAGGAATTTATTCATTTCTTTCTGATTTACTAGTTTGTGTGCATAGAGTTTTTTGTAGTATTCTCTGATGATGGTTGGAATTTCTGTGGAATCTGTGGTGATTTCCCCTTTATCGTTTTTTATTGCATCTATTTGGTTGTTCTCTCTTTCCTTTTTTATCAGTCTGGCTAGTGGTCTGTCTATTTTGTTGATCTTTTCAAAACCAGCTCTTAGATTTATTGATTTTTGAAGGGTTTTTCTTGTCTCTATCTCCTTCAGTTCTGCTCTGATCTTAGTTATTTCTTGTCTTGCTAGGTTTTGAGCTTTTTGATCTTGCTCCTCTAGCTCTTTCAATTTTGACGATAGGGTGTCAATTTTGGATCTCTCCACTTTCTCATGTGGGCACTTATTGCTATATATTTTTCTCTACAGACTGCTTTAAATGTGTCCCAGAGATTCTGGTACGTTGTGTCTTCATTCTCGTTGGTTTCAAAGAACTTCTTTATTTCTGCCTTCATTTCATTGTTTATCCAATCAACATTCAAGAGCCAGTTGTTCAGTTTCCATGAAGCTGTGCGGTTCTGAGTTATTTTCTGAATTCTGAGTTCAACTTGATTGCACTATGGTCTGAGAGACTGTTTGTTATGATTTCCGTTGTTTTGCATTTGCTGAGGAGTGCTTTACTTCCAATTATGTGGTCAATTTTGGATTAGGTGTGATGTGGTGCTGAGAAGAATGTATATTCTATGGATTTGGGGTGGAGAGTTCTGTAAATGTCTATCAGGTTTGCTTGTTCCAGGTCTGAGTTCAAGTCCTGGATATCCTTGTTAATTTTCTGTCTGGTTGATCTGTCTGCTATTGACAGTGGAGTGTTAAAGTCTCCACTATTATTGTGTGGGAGTCTAAGTCTTTGTAAGTCATTAAGAACTTGCCTTATATATCTGGGTGCTCCTACATTGGGTCCATATATATTTAGAATCGTTAGCTCTTAATATCAATTAGAGCTTGTTGTATCGATCCTTTTACCATTATGTAATGACCTTCTTTGTCTCTTTTGATCTTTGTTGCTTTAAAGTCTATTTTATCAGAGATGAGAATTGCAACTCCTCCTTTTTTTTTGCTCTCCCTTATCTTGGTAAATCTTCCTCCATTCTTTTATTTTGAGCCTTTGTGTATCTTTGCGTGTGAGGTTGGTTTCCTGGATACAGCACACTGATGGGTTTTGGTTTTTATCCAATTTGCCAGTCTTTGTCTTTTGATTGGTGCATTTAGCCCATTTACGTTCAGGGTTAATATTGTTATGTGTAAATTTGATACTGCCATTTTGATGCTAGCTGGCTGTTTTGCCCGTTGGTTCATGTAAATTCTTCATTTTGTTGATGGTCTTTAGCATTTGGTATGCTTTTAGGACGGCTGGAACTAGTTGTTTCTTTCTATGTGTAGTGCCTCTTTCAGGAGCTCTTGTAAAGCAGGCCTACAAGGTCACACTTGTAAAGTGGTGACAAAATCTCTGAGTACTTGCTTGTTCGTGAAGGATTTTATTTTTCCTTCACTTATGAAGCTCAGTTTGGCTGGATATGAAATTCTGAGTTGAAAGCTCTTTTCTTTAAGGATGTTGAATATTGGCCCCCACTCTCTTCTGGCTTGTAGGATCACTGCCAAGAGATCTGCTGTGAGTCTGACGGGCTTCCCTTTGTGGGTGACCCGAGCTTTCTCTCTGGCTGCCCTTAGTATTTTCTCCTTCGTTTCAACCCTGGTGAATCTGACGATTATGTGCCTTGGGGTTGCTCTTCTTGCGGAGTAACTTTGTGATGTTCTCTGTATTTCCTGGAGTTGAGTATTGACCTGTCTTGCTAGGTTGGGAAAATTTTCCTGGATAATATCCTGAAGAGTGTTTTCCAGCTTGATTCATTCTTCATCACATTCTGGTACACCTATCAAACGTAGGTTGGGTCTCTTCACATAGTCCCACATTTCTTGGAGATTTTGTTCATTCCTTTTGTACTTTTTCTTTAATCTTGGTTTCGTTTTATTTCATTGAGTTGATCTTCAACTTCTGATAATATTCTTTCTTCTGCTTGGTCAATTCGGCTGTTGAAACTTGTGCATGCTCAAGTTCTCGTGTTGTGTTTTTCAGCTCCTTCAATTCATTCATATTCCTCTCTAAGTTGTCCATTCTTGTTATCAATTCCTCAAATCTTTTTTCAAATCTTTTTTCAAGGTTCTTAGTTTCTTTGCACTGGTTTAGTACATGTTCCTTTAGCTCACTGAAGTTTCTCATTATCCACTTTCTGAAGTCTGATTCCGTCATTTCGTCACATTCATTCTCTCCGTCCAGCTTTGTTCCCTTGCTGGTGAGGAGTTTTGGTCCTTTTTTGGAGGTGAGGTGTTTTGGTTTTGGGTGCTTTCCTCCTTTTTGCGCTGGTTTCTTCCCATCTTTATGGATTTATCCGCCTGTCGTCTTAGTAGTTGCTGATTTTTCAATTGGGTCTCTGTGTGGACACTGAGATTGTTGATGATGAAGTATTTCTGTTACTTAGTTTTCCTCTAATGGTCTATCCTCTGCTGTATGAGTGCTGAGGTCCACTCCAGGCCCTGCTTGTCTGGGGTATACCTGCAGCAACTGTGGAACAGTGAGGATGATACCAGTTTCTTCTTCTGCTGTCCTTGTTCCAGAATAATGCCAGCCAAATGTCAGTCTGATTAGTCCTTTTCTGGGTGACTCCTTGGATATACAGGGGTCAGGAGCTGCTTGAGGAGACATTGTGCTTTATAGGAGCTCCAGTGCTGAGCTGTGAGCTCCGTTGTTCATTCAGGGTTGTTGGGAGGTTGTTTATGTCTGCTGCAATAGAACTCATAAACACCACCTTTTTCCCCCCTTAGATGCTCTGTCTCAGGGAGTTGGGGCTTTCTTTATGAGTATCTGTTGCACTGTCCTGCCCCACTAGGTGGCAGTCTATTAACTATTTGCCTGCCAGGGCTCTGACCTGCTAGCGCGGGTCCACCCTGTTGCTGCTGGGCTCCCTTCTGCTGTGGAGCACTCCTGGCTCCTGGCAGAGTCTCTCTGTTATGGCAGGTTGCCTCAGCAATGGCAGGCTGTGTCAGTCCTGGGTGGTACTTCAGTGGGGGTGGACTGCGTCAGCAATGATGGACGCCCCTCCTTTACTGGGCTGCACCATCCTAGATGCCAGCAGCAAAACTCTCAGCCCCAAGCACCTCCAGTCGCCGCCTTGCTTGTCTCCATGAGCGTGGGACCCACTGAGCTTGATCACCCAGCTCCCTGCCTCAGAGTCCGTCCTCTCTCTCTCTCTCTTCCTCTTCCCAAGCTGAAAGGTCGACTCTCTCACTGGCGCCCCAGTAGCTTGCCGATAGGGCACTGGGATCCGTGTGATCTCCGTGCTGCTGCCACTACCCAGGCTCAGATCACGCTTCCCAGGAAACTCCTGGTCTGGCTCATTGTCCAAGTCCCGTTCAATCAGATGAACATGCCAATCTGCCCTTCAAATCTCAGATTGCCGGTTTAACAGGGCACCCAGACCAGTGAGTTCCGCAGGTCCGCTGCGGCACTGGCCAGAGGCGGCGGGAGCGGCTGCGTTAGCCGGCTGCGCTAGCGTCCGTGTCTCTCCACACCTGGGACTTTCAACGCTTTGTGGGCATAAAGGAACATCTGAGAATGTGGCTAGGACTCACCCTCTGCGCCTTCACTGAGAGCTGCAATCCTGAGTCACCTCTACAACGCCATCTTGCCTTTTTTTAAGTTGAATGGTTGACTTTCTCCTAGGTGTTACAGTCACCTGCTGAATGTCCACCAAGATCTGTGTCATTTCGTCACATTCATTCTCCGTCCAGCTTTGTTCCCTTGCTGGTGAGGAGTTTTGGTCCTTTTGGAGGTGAGGTGTTTTGGTTTTGGGTGCTTTCTCCTTTTGCGCTGGTTTCTTCCCATCTTTATGGATTTATCCGCCTGTCGCCTTAGTAGTTGCTGATTTTTCAATTGGGTCTCTGTGTGGACACTGAGATTGTTGATGATGAAGTATTTCTGTTACTTAGTTTTCCTCTAATGGTCTATCCTCTGCTGTATGAGTGCTGAGGTCCACCCAGGCCCTGCTTGTCTGGGGTATACCTGCAGCAGCTGCAGAACAGTGAGGGATGATACCAGTTTCTTCTTCTGCTGTCCTTGTTCCAGAATGATGCCAGCCAAATGTCAGTCTGATTAGTCCTTTTCTGGGGTGACTCCTTGATATACAGGGGTCAGGAGCTGCTTGAGGAGACAGTCTGTGCTTTATAGGAGCTCCAGTGCTGAGCTGTGAGCTCCGTTGTTCATTCAGGGTTGTTGGGAGGTTGTTTATGTCTGCTGCAATAGAACTCATAAACACCACCCTTTTTTCCCCCTTAGATGCTCTGTCTCAGGGAGTTGGGGCTTTTATGAGTATCTGTTGCACTGTCCTGCCCCACTAGGCGGCAGTCTATTCACTATTTGCCTGCCGGGCTCTGACCTGCTAGCTGGGTCCACCCTGTTGCTGCTGGGCCCCTTCTGCTGTGGAGCACCCCTGGCTCCTGGCAGAGTCTCTCTGTTATGGCAGGTTGCCTGGCAATGGCAGGCTGCATCAGTCCTGGGTGGTACTTCAGTGGTGGACTGCGTCAGCAATGGACGCCCTCCCTCACCGGGCTGCACCATCCTAGATGCCAGCAGCAAACTCAGCCCCAAGCACCTCCAGTCGCCACCCTGCTTGTCCCCATGAGCGTGGGACCCACTGAGCTTGATCACCCAGCTCCCTGCCTCAGAGTCCGTCCTCTCTCTCTCTCTTCCTCTTCCCAAGCTGAAAGGTCGACTCTCACTGGCGCCCCAGTAGCTTGCCGATAGGACACTGGGATCCGTGCGATCTCCCGTGCCACTGCCCACTACCCAGGCTCAGATCACGCTTCCCAGGAAACTCCTGGTCTGGCTCATTGTCCAAGTCCCGTTCAATCAGATGAACATGGCAATCTGCCCTTCCAAATCTCAGATTGCCGGTTTAACAGGGCACCCAGACCAGTGAGTTTCGCGCCAGGTCCCGCTGCGGCACTGGCCGAAGAGGCAGCGGGAGCCGGCTGCATTTGCTGGCTGCACTAGCGTCCCGTGTCTCTCCCACACCTGGGACTTTCAACGCTCTGTGGGCATAAAAGGAACATCTGAGAATGTGGCTAGGACTCACCCTCTGCACCTTCACTGAGAGCTGCAATCCTGAGTCACCTCTACACGCCATCTTGCCTTTTTTTTTAAGTTGAATGGTTGACTTTCTCCTAGGTGTTACAGTCACCTGCTGAATGTCCACCAAGATCTGTGTGATTTTCCATTGCAGAACACAGTGCGCTGGCTGAAACAATGGCGCTGCCCAGGAATCTCCTGGGCAGCTTAAAAGGGCCACAAGACCAGTGTATTTTGTATGCTGCCACTCAGTGGCACCAGCAAAACAGCCATTCCAGCTAAAACAGCCACACTGGTGACCTGTTGGGCTTCTCTGCCTAGGAATCTCCTGGTCTGTGGGGTAAGAAAGATCCATCTAGAAATGCGGCATCCACTCACCCTGTGCACTTTCACTGGGAGCTGCAATCCTGAGCTTCTCTAAAAGGGCCATCTAAGATCTTCCTAATGCTATTTCCTATATGGGCAGGGATTCAGCTGGAAATGTCTGTTTTGAGATTCTCCACAGAAAGTTTTATAAACTGCTGCATACACACATCAGTTTAACTCTGGAAGTGGAATGCATACATTGGCAACCATTCTGTTCCATATTCCATTTTCGTTTTAGAACCAGATATTTTTCATAGCAGCATATACTCCCATGCATTCTGGAATGTCCAAATGCAGCCTCGTTTCTAACTCGCTAAATCTAAACATAGATTCAACTCTCTTGGTTGAGTGAACACACAGCAGAGCAGTTTGAAAGATACGTTTGTTTTATGTTTTAGATGCAGTCTTAAAGATATTTTTCATATACGCTGGGATTTGGCTGGAAATGTCCGTTTTGTGACTCTCTACCGAAAGGGTTTCCAAACTGCCGCATACATACATCAGTTTAACTCTCTAAGTTGAATGCATACATTGGTCACCATTCTGATAGAAAGCTCTGTTTCCATTTTAGAACCAGATATTTCTCATTACAACTTATACTCCCATTCATTCTGGAATGGCCAAACACAGCTGCGGGAAGAAACGTCCTTCTAACTCTCTGTATCTTAACATAGATTCAACTCCTTGGTTAAACGAAGACACAGCAGAGCAATTTGAAAGATAAGTTGGTTTTGCGTTCTAGACGCACTCTTACTACTATTTTTTATATGCTGCAATTTGGCAATAAATTTGAATATTAAACATAGCTTTAACTCTCTTAGTTAAAGGAACACACAGCAGAGCAGTTTGAAAGATACGTTTGTTTTGTGTTTTAGACGCACTCTTACTGCTATTTTTTATATATGCTGGGATTTGGCTGGAAATGTCCGTTTTGAGATCCTCCACGGAAAGGGTGTAAAAACTGCTGCATGTACACATCACTTTAACTCTGTAAGTTGAATGCACATGTTTACAATCATTCTGTTAGGGAGCTTCGTTTTTGTTTTAGTACCATATATTTTTCATTACAGTATATACTCCCATTCATTCTGGAATATCCAAACGCAGCTCCTAGAAGATACATGTTTCTAACTGACTGAATCTAAACATAGATTAAACACTCTTAGTTGAATGAACACACAGAAGAGAAAATTAGGAGATACGTTGGTTTTGTGTTCAAGATGCAGTCTTACTGCTATTTCTTATATATGCTGCGATTTTGCTGGAAATGTCTGTTTTAAGATTCTCCAAATAAAGGGTTTCCAAACTGCCTCATAGCCACGTCAGTTTAACTCTGTAAGTTGAATGCACACTTTGACAACCATTCTGTTAGATAGCTCCATTTTTGTTTTAGAACCAGATATTTTCCATTACAGCATATGCTCCCATTCATTCTGGAATGTCCAAACGCAGCTCCTAGAAGAAACGTGTTTCTAACTTTCTGAATATTAACATAGCTTTAACTCTCTTAGTTAAAAGAACACACAGCAGAGCAGTTTGAAAGATACGTTTGTTTTGTGTTTTAGATGCACTGTTACTGCTATTTTTTATATATGCTGGGATTTGGCTGGAAATGTCCGTTTTGAGATCCTCCATGGAAAGGGTGTAAAAACTGCTGCATGTACACATCACTTTAACTCTGTAAGTTGAATGCACATGTTTACAATCATTCTGTTAGGGAGCTTTGTTTTTGTTTTAGTACCATATATTTTTCATTACAGTATATACTCCCATTCATTCTGGAATATCCAAACGCAGCTCCTAGAAGATACATGTTTCTAACTCACTGAATCTAAACATAGATTAAACACTCTTAGTTGAATGAACACACAGAAGAGAAAATTAGGAGATACGTTGGTTTTGTGTTCAAGATGCAGTCTTACTGCTATTTCTTATATATGCTGCGATTTTGCTGGAAATGTCTGTTTTAAGATTCTCCAAATAAAGGGTTTCCAAACTGCCTCATAGCCACGTCAGTTTAACTCTGTAAGTTGAATGCACACTTTGACAACCATTCTGTTAGATAGCTCCATTTTTGTTTTAGAACCAGATATTTTCCATTACAGCATATGCTCCCATTCATTCTGGAATGTCCAAACGCAGCTCCTAGAAGAAACGTGTTTCTAACTTTCTGAATATTAACATAGATTCAACTCTCTTAGTTGAATGAACACACAGCAGAGCAGTTTGAAAGGTACGTTTGTTTTGTGTTTCAGACGCAGTCTTACTTTTATATGCTGGGATTTGGCTGGTAATGTCCGTTTTGAGATTCTCCACAGAAAGGATATCCAAACTGCCCCATACACACATCAGCTTAACTTTGTAATTTGAATACACACATTGACAACCACTCTGTAACATATCTCCATTTTTTAGAACCAGATATTTGTCATTACAGCATGCACTCCCATTTATTCTGGAATGTCTAAAAGCAGCTCCTAGAAGAAGCTCATTTCTAACTCACTGAATCTAAATATATATTCATCTCTCTTAGTTGAACAATCAGATAGCAGAGCCATTTGAAAGACACGTTTGTTTTGTTTCTTAGACCCAGTGTTACTGCTATTTCTTACATATGCTGTAATTTGTCTGGAATTGTCCATTTTGAGATTCTCCACAGAAAGGATTTTCAAACTGCCATACACACACATCAGTTTAACTCTGTAAGTTGAATGCACACATTGACAGCCATTCTGTTAGATAGCATTGCCCTGCCTTGCCTTGAGTTGCCTTGCCTAGAATTGCTCTGACTTGCCTTGCTTGAATTGTCTTGCCTGGAATTGCCTTTCCCTGCCTTGTCTTACCTTGCCTTGCCTGGAATTGCCTTGCCTTGCCTTGTCTTTCTTTGCCTTGCCTTGTCTGGTGTTGTCTTGCCTTGAATTGTCTTGTATTGTTATGCCTGGCCTTTCTTTGTCTAGAATTGCCTGGCCTGGAATTGCCTTGCCTTGCCTTACCTGGAATTGCCTTGCCTGGTATTGCCTTGCATTGTCTTGCTTTTCCTTGTCTGGATTTGCCCTGCCTTGCCTTCCCTGGTATAGCCTTGGCTGAAATGCCTTGTCTTTCCTTGCCTTTCACTACCTGGAATTGCCTTTTCTAAAATTGTCTTGCCTTGTGTTGCCTTGCCTTGTTTTGCCTGAAATTGCCTTGCCTGGAATTGTCTTGCCTTGCCTTATTTGGAGTTGCATTGCCTGGAATTGCCTTTCACTGCCTTGTCATGCCTTGCTTTGCCTGGAATTGCCTTTCACTGCCTTGTCTTACCTTGCTTTGCCTGGAATTGCCTTTCAGAAAATTGCCTTGCCTGGAATTGCCTTGCCTTGAGTTGCCAGTAATTGCCTTGCATTGCCTTGCCTTGCCTTGCTTTGCCTTGCCTTGCCTGAAACTGCCTTGCCTTGAATTGCATTTTTTGCCTTACCTTGCCTTGCCTGGTATTGCCTTGCATTGTCTTGCTTTTCCTTGTCTGGATTTGCCCTGCCTTGCCTTCCCTGGTATAGCCTTGGCTGAAATGCCTTGTCTTTCCTTGCCTTTCACTACCTGGAATTGCCTTTTCTAAAATTGTCTTGCCTTGTGTTGCCTTGCCTTGTTTTGCCTGAAATTGCCTTGCCTGGAATTGTCTTGCCTTGCCTTATTTGGAGTTGCATTGCCTGGAATTGCCTTTCACTGCCTTGTCATGCCTTGCTTTGCCTGGAATTGCCTTTCACTGCCTTGTCTTACCTTGCTTTGCCTGGAATTGCCTTTCAGAAAATTGCCTTGCCTGGAATTGCCTTGCCTTGAGTTGCCAGTAATTGCCTTGCATTGCCTTGCCTTGCCTTGCTTTGCCTTGACTTGCCTGAAACTGCCTTGCCTTGAATTGCATTTTTTGCCTTACCTTGCCTTGCCTGGAATTGCCTTTCCTTGCCTTGCTTGAAATTTTCTTGTCTGGAGTTGCCTTGCTGTGTCTTGCCTTGCCTGGAATTGCCTTGCTTTGCCTTGCCTTGCCTGAAATAGCCTTTCCTGGAATTTCCCTATTTTTTGCCTTGCCTAAAATTGCCCTTCCTGGAATTCCCCTGCTGTGCCTTGCCTTGCCTTACCTTGCTTTATTGTGCCTGGATTTGCCTTGACTGCAATTGCCTTGTGTAGCCTCACCTGAAATTTAATTGGGTGGAATTGCCTTCCTTTGCCTTGCCTTACCTTGCCTAGAATTGTCTTGTATTGCCTTGCATTGCCTGGAAATTTTTTGCCTGAAATAGCCCTGCCTTTTCATGCCTTGCCTGAAATTGCTCTGCCTGCAATTGCCCTGCCTTGTCTTGCCTTGCCTGGAAATGCCTTGTTTTGCTTTGCCTTGCCTAATTTTGCCATGCATACAATTTTCTTGCCTGGCTTTGCCTAAAATTTACTTTCCTGAAACTGCCTTGTATTCACTTGCCGTGCAATAAATTTTTCTGCCTGGAATTGCCTTAACTTGCCTTGCCTGTAATTGCCTTGAATTTTCTGGTCTTGTTTTATTTTGCTTTGCCTGAAATCAACTTGCCTTGCCTTTTATTGCCTGAAATTACCTAGCCTGGAATTCCTTCGCCTTGCCTTGCCTGGAGTTGCCTTGCCTGAAATTGCCTTGCCTTGCCTGGATTTCCCTTTCCTGGAATTGCCCTGCCTTGCCTTATGTGAAATTGCCTTGCCTGGAATTGCTTTGTCTTGTCTTGTCTTGCCTGGAATTGCCTTTTCTGCAACTGCCTTGCCTGGAATTGCCTTGCCCGGATTTGCCTTGTCTTTCATTTTTCTGCCTTTCCTTGCCTTGCCTAGAATTGCCCTTCCGGAAATTGCCTTCCATGGAATTGCCTTGCCTTTTCTTGTCTTCACTTTTTTTTTGCCTTGCCTTTTCTTACCTTGCCTGATATTGCCTTGCCTTCCTTTGAATTTTTTTGTGTTGCCTTGTTTTGCCTAGCCTAAAATTGCCCTGCCTGAAATTGCCTTGCCTTGTCTTGCCTGGAATTGCCTTGTGTATAATTGCCTTGCCTTGTCTTGCTCAAAACTGACCTGCCTTGCATTAACGTGCCTGAAATTACCCTGCCTTGATTTTCACTGCCTTGTCTTGCCTGTAATTATTTTGCCTTTTCTTGCCTGTAATTGTCTTTCCTCAAATTGCATTGCATTGCTTTCCCTTTCGTTGCATGAAATTGCCTTGCCTGGAATTGCCTTGCCTTGCCTTACGTTGTGTTGCCTGGAATTGCCTAGCCTGCAATTGCCTTGCCATGTCCTGCCTGGAATTGCCTTGCTTGAAATTGCCTTGCCTTGTCTATTCTGGAGTTAACTTCCATGGAATTGCCTTACCTTTCCTCACCAAAACTTGACTTTCTTGGGATTTCCTTTCCCTGACTTCGCTTGCCTTAGTTTTTCTGCAATTGCCTTTCTGGCAATTGTCTTACCTGGAATTGCCCTGTCTTGCATTTTCTGGAGTAACCTTCACTGAAATTGCCTTGTGTTGCCTTACCCAAAATTGCCTTGCCTGGAATTGCCTTTCTTTGCCTTGTTGTGCCTTGCCTTGCCTTGCCTGGAATTGCCTTTCCTGAAATTGTGTCGCCTAGAATTGAATTGCCTTGCCTTACTTGCCTTGCCTGAAATTGCCTTGACTGGAATTGTCTTGCCTTGCCTTACCTGGAATTAACTCACCTGGAATTGCCTTGCAATGACTTGCTTTTCCTTGGCTGGAATTGCCCTGCCTTTTCTTCCCTGGAATAGCCTTGCATGAAATTACCTTCTTTTGCCTTGCCTTGACTGGAATTGCCTTTTCTAGAATTGCCTTGTCTTGCGTGTCCTGACCTTGCCATGACTGGAGTTGCCTTGCCTGGAATTGTCTTGCCTTCCTTAGCTAAAATTGCCCTGCCTGGAAATATTTTTCCTGCCTTGTCTTGCATTGCCTTGCCTGAAATTGACTTTTAAGCAATTGTCTTGCCTAGAATTGCCTTGTTTTGCATTGCCAAAAATTGCCTTGACTGAAATTGCCTTACCTTGCATTGCCTTGCCTTGCCTAGAATTAAATTGTCCTGCCATGCATTGTCTTGCCTTACCTAGAATTGCATTGCCTTTCCTTACTTTGCTTTGCATAGAATTGCCTTTACTTGCCTTGCCTGGAATTTCCTTGTCTGAAATTGCTGTGCCTTTTCTTGTCTTGCCTTGGGTGTAATTGCCTTGCATTGCCTGAAATTGCATTGCCTGGAATTGCCCTTTTTTGCCTTGTCTCGAGTTGCCTTGCTTTGAATTTACCTGCCTTGCCTTGCCTCGAATTTCTTTGCCTGAAATTACTTTGATTTGACTTGCCTTTACTTACCTCAAATTTTCTTGCCCAGAATTGGCCTGCCCTGCCTTGTTTTGCCTTGCCTTGAATTCCCTTGAATTTTTTTTTGCCTTGCTGGAAATTTTCTTGCATTGCCTTTCCTTGCCTAGCCTGGAATTTTCCTGTCTGAATTGCCTTGCTTTGTCTTGTCTTGCCTTGCCTGGAAATTTTTTGCCTAGAATTGCCTTGCCTAGAATTCTCATGCCTTGCCTTGCATTATGTGATATTTCCTCACCTGGAATTGCCCTGCCTTGCCTTGCCTGAAATTGCCTGCCTTGCCTTGCCTTGCATGGATTTGCCTTGCCTGCAATTTTTCTTGCCTAGCCTTGCTTGGAATTCATTTGCCTGTAATTTTCTTGCATTGACTTACTTTGCCAGGAATTTTTTTTTCTGAAATTGCCTTGTCTTTCCTTGCCTGGAATTGCCTTGACTTTCCTGGCCTAGTTTGGAGTTGCCTTTTCTGGAATTGCCTTGTCTTGCCTTGCCTTGCCTGGAATTGCCAAGCCTGGAATGGTCTGCCTTGTCTTGCCTGGAGTTTACTTGCCTTTAATTGCCTTTCTTGCCTTCCCAGATTTGCCTTTCCTGAAATTGCCTGCCTTGTTTTACATGGGACTACATTGCCTGGAATTGTCTTGTCTTGCCTTGCCTTGCCTGGAACCGCCTTTTCTGCAATTGCCTAGCCTAGAATTGCCTTGTGTTGCCTTGCCTTTCCTGGAACTGCCTTGCCTTTTCTTGTCTTCATTTTCTTTGTTTTGCCTTTTATTTAATTGCCTGGTATTGCTTTGTCTTGCCTGGAATTTTTGTTGCCTTGCCTTCCTTGCCTAGCCTGAAATTGTCCAGCTTGAATTGCCTTGCCTTGCCTAAATTGCCTTGCCTGAATTGCCTTGCCTGAAATTGCCTTGCCTGAATTGCCTTTTTGCCTTCCTTGCCTGGAACTGCCTCGCCTAGAATAGACATGACTTGTGTTGCCTTGCCTTGCATTGACTAAAATTGCCATGCCTGAAATTTTTGCCTTGCATTAGCTGGAATTGCCTTGCCTGACAATAGCTTTCTGCCTTGTCTTGCCTTGCCTAGAAATGTCTTGCCTTGCCTGGCTTTTACGTTCCTGGAATTGCCTTGCCTGTAATTGCTTTGCCTTGCCTTGCCTGAAATTGCCTTGCTTGAAATTCCATGCCTTGCTGAAAATTTTCTTGCATTGCCTTGCCTTGCCTCACCTAGCCTTGCCTAGAATTGCTCTGCCTGAATTTTTTTTTGCCTTGCTGGAAATTTTCTTGCATTGCCTTTCCTTGCCTAGCCTGGAATTTTCCTGTCTGGAATTGCCTTGCTTTGTCTTGTCTTGCCTTGCCTGGAAATTTTTTGCCTAGAATTGCCTTGCCTAGAATTCTCATGCCTTGCCTTGCATTATGTGATATTTCCTCACCTGGAATTGCCCTGCCTTGCCTTGCCTGAAATTTCCTGCCTGCAATTGCTATCCATTTTTCTGCCTTGCCTGAAATTACCTTGCCTTGCATGGATTTGCCTTGCCTGCAATTTTTCTTGCCTAGCCTTGCTTGGAATTCATTTGCCTGTAATTTTCTTGCATTGACTTACTTTGCCAGGAATTTTTTTTTCTGAAATTGCCTTGTCTTGCCTTGCCTGGAATTGCCTTGACTTTCCTGGCCTTGTTTGGAGTTGCCTTTTCTGGAATTGCCTTGCCTTGCCTTGACTTGCCTGGAATTGCCAAGCCTGGAATGGTCTGGCCTTGTCTTGCCTGGAGTTTACTTGCCTTTAATTGCCTTCCTTGCCTTTCCCAGATTTGCCTTTCCTGAAATTGCCCTGCCTTGTTTTACATGGGACTACATTGCCTGGAATTGTCTTGTCTTGCCTTGCCTTGCCTGGAACCGCCTTTTCTGCAATTGCCTAGCCTAGAATTGCCTTGTGTTGCCTTGCCTTTCCTGGAACTGCCTTGCCTTTTCTTGTCTTCATTTTCTTTGCTTTGCCTTTTATTTAATTGCCTGGTATTGCTTTGTCTTGCCTGGAATTTTTGTTGCCTTGCCTTCCTTTGCCTAGCCTGAAATTGTCCAGCTTGGAATTGCCTTGCCTTGCCTTAAATGCAATTGTCTTGTCTAAAATTGCCTAGCGTAGAATTGCCTTTTTGCCTTCCCTTGCCTGGAACTGCCTCGCCTAGAATAGACATGACTTGTGTTGCCTTGCCTTGCATTGACTAAAATTGCCATGCCTGAAATTTTGTTGCCTTGCATTAGCTGGAATTGCCTTGCCTGACAATAGCTTTCTCTGCCTTGTCTTGCCTTGCCTTGCCTAGAAATGTCTTGCCTTGCCTGGCTTTTACGTTCCTGGAATTGCCTTGCCTGTAATTGCTTTGCCTTGCCTTGCCTGAAATTGCCTTGCCTTGCCTGAAATTGCCTTGCCTTGCCTGAAATTGCCTTGCCTTGCATTGCCTTGCCTTGCCTCACCTAGCCTTGCCTAGAATTGCTCTGCCTGGAATTTTTTTGCCTTGTATTGCCTTGCCTTGCCTGAAATTGCCTTGCCTAGAATTGCTTAGCCTTGCCTTTCCTTGTCTGGAATTGCCCTGCCTTGCCTTGCTTTGCCTGAAATTTTCCTACCTAGAATTGCCCTACCTTGCCTTGACTTCCTGGAATTGACTTGCCTGGACTTGCTTGGCTGTGCCTAAAATTGACTTTCCTAAAATTGCCTTGCATTGTTTTGCCTTGCCTGCCTGGATTGCCCTACATACCCTTTCCCTGTCTTGTCTGGAATTGCCTTGCTTAGAATTGCCCTGCCTTGCCTTGCCTTGCCTTGGTTTTCTTGCCTTTCCTTACCTTCCCTGGCCTGAAATTTTCTTGCTTGAAATTGCCTCGTATTGCATTGCCTTGCCTTGCTTGAAATTGTCTTGCCTGTGAGGTCCTTGCCTTGCCTTGCCTTGCCCCTTCTTGCCTTGCCTAAAGTTTTTCTACCTGAAATTTTTTCTTGCCTTGACTTTCATTTACTGAAATTTTCTTGCCTGAATAGACTTGCCTTGCCTTGCCTTGATTGGAATTTCTTTTCTCTGCCTTGTCTTGCCTTGCCTTGGAATTGCCTTGTGTGAAACTGCCCTGCCTTGCATTTTCTGAAGTTGTCTTCCTGAATTGCCTTGCCTTTGTTCACCTGGAATTGGCTTGCCTGGGATTGCGTTTCCCTGTTTTCTCTTGCCTTAATTTTTCTGGTATTGCCCTTCTGGCAATTGCCTTGTGTGAAATTGCCCTGCCTTGCATTTTCTGAAGTTGTCTTCCCTGGAATTTCCTTGCCTTGCCTTATCTAAAATTGCCTTGCCTGGAATTTCTTTTCTCTGCCTTGTCTTGCCTTGGCTGAAATTTTCTTTCCTGCAATTGAATTGCCTAGAATTGCATTGCATTGCCTTGCCTTCCCTTGTCTTGCCATGCCTGGAATTGCCTTGCCTGGCATTGCCTTGACTTTCCTTGCCTTGCTTTGCCTTGCCTTTTTTTTTTGGTTAACCTAAAATTTCCTTGCCTGGAATTGTCTTGCCTTGCCGTAAATGGAATTGCCTTGCATGAAATTGTCTTGCATTGCCTTGCTTTTCCTTGCCTGGAATTTCCCTGTCTTGCCTTCCCTGGGATAGCCTTACGTGAAATGTCCTTGTCTTGTCTTGCCTTTACTGGAATTGCCTTGCTTTGAATTGCCTTGCCTTGCCTTTACTCGCCTGGAATTGCCTTGCCTAAAATTGTCTTGCTTGCATTGCCTTGCTTTACCTTGACTGAAATTACCTTGTCTGGAATTGTCTTTGTTTACATTAGCTGAAGTTGCCTTGCCTGGAAATACCTTTCCCTGCCTTGTCTTTTCTTGCATTGCCTTGAATTGCCTTTATGGATATTTCCTTGCCTAAAATTGCCTTGCCTTGCATTACCAGAAATAGCCTTGCCTGAAATTGTTTTGCCTAAAATTGCCTTGCCTTGCATTGCCTTGGCTTGCCTGGAATTGCCTTGCCTGGAATCCCTTTCCTTTCCTTGCCCGGAATTTTCTTGTCTGGAATTGCCTTGCCTTGTCTTGTCTTGCCTTGCCTGAAAGTGTCTTGCCTTGCATTGCCTGAAATCGCCTTGCCTGGAATTGCCATTTTTTGCTTTTACTTGCCTTGTCTTGAAGTGCCTTGCCTTTAGTTGCTCTGTTTTGCCTTGCCTTTCCTGACCTCGAATTGTTTTGCCTGGAATTGGCCTGCCTTGCCTTGTTTTGCCTTGCCTTAAATTCTTTTGCCTGGAATTTATTTGCATTGCTATAAATTTTCTTGCATTCCCTTTTTTTGCCTAGCCTGGAATTGCATTGTCTGGAATTGCCTTACTTTGGCTTGCCTTGCCTTGCATAGAATGGCATTGCCTAGAATTGCCTTGTCTTGCCTTGTGTTGTTTGAAATTGCCCTGCCTGAAATTGCCCTGCCTTGCCTTGCCTTGCCTTAAATTGGCCTTCACACAATTGTCCTGCCTTGCCTTGCCTTGCCTGGAATTGCCTTGCCTTGCCTGGATTTGCATTGCCTGCAATTTCATTGCCTAGCCTTGCCTGGAATGTACTTGCCTGGAATTACCTTGCATTAACTTGCCTTCCAGGAAATTTTTGCCTGGAATTGCTTTACCATGCCTTGCTTTGTCTTGCCTTGCCTGGAATTGGCTTGTTTTTTTTTTAGTCTTGCCTGAATTGCCTTTCCTGAACTGCCTTGCCATGCCTTTCCTTGACCGGAATTGCTGAACCTGAATTGTTTTGCCTTGCCTTGCATAGAATGGCATTGCCTAGAATTGCCTTGTCTTGCCTTGTGTTGTTTGAAATTGCCCTGCCTGAAATTGCCCTGCCTTGCCTTGCCTTGCCTTAAATTGGCCTTCACACAATTGTCCTGCCTTGCCTTGCCTTGCCTGGAATTGCCTTGCCTTGCCTGGATTTGCATTGCCCGCAATTTCATTGCCTAGCCTTGCCTGAAATGTACTTGCCTGGAATTACCTTGCATTAACTTGCCTTGCCAGAAATTTTTTTTTGCCAGGAATTGCTTTACCATGCCTTTCTTTGTCTTGCCTTGCCTGGAATTGGCTTGATTTTTTTTAGTCTTGCCTGGAATTGCCTTTCCTGGAACTGCCTTGCCATGCCTTTCCTTGACCGGAATTGCTGAACCTGAATTGCCTTGCCTTGCCTTGCCTTGCCTGGAGTTGTCTTGCCTGAAATTGCCTTGCCTTACCAACCTGGATTTGTCTTTCCTGAAATTGTTCTGCCTTGCCTTACGTTGAATTGCTTTACCTGAATTGTCTTCTCCTGCAATTATGTAGCCTGGAATTGCCTTGACTTGCCGTGCCTTGCCTTGCCTGGTACTTCGTGGCCTGGATTTGCCTCGTTTTGCCTTATCTTGCCTTGCCTTGCCTAGAATTGCCTTTCCTGAAGTTTCCTTGCCTTTTTGTTCCTTGAATTTCTTTGCCTTGCCTTTTTTTGTCTTGCCTGTTATTGCCTTGCCTTTCCTGAAATTTCTTTGTGTTGCCTTCCTTTGCCAAGCCTGGAATAGCCATACCTGGAATTTCTTTGCGTTGGCTTTCCTTGTCTTTGCTGGAATTGCCTTTCCTATAATTAATTGCCTTGTCTTGTCTTGCCTGAAACTGACCTGCCTTGCATTATCTTGCCTGAAGTTTCCCTGTTTGAAATTGCACTGCCTTACCTTGCCTTGCCTGGAATTGCCTTGCTTTTCCTTGCCTGGAATTGACTTTTCTATGATTAATTGCCTTTCCTTGTCTTGCCTGAAACTCACCTGCCTTGCATTATCTTGCCTGAAGTTTCCTGTTTGAAATTGCACTGCCTTACCTTGCCTTGCCTGGAATTGACTTTCCCAGAATTGCCTTGCATTGCCTTGACTTTCCTCGCATGGGATTGCCTTTCCTGAAGTTGCCTTGCCTGGAATTGCCTTGCCTTGCTTGCATTGCATGGCATTGCCTGGAATTGCCTAGCCTGGAATTTTCTTGCCTTGCCTTGCCTGGAATTGCCTTGACTTGATTTGCCTCTCCTTGCCTTGCCTTCCCTTGCTGTGCCTAAAATTGACATTTCCTGAAATTGACTTGCATTGTCTTTCCTTGACTAAAAGAGCCTTGCCTGAAATTGCCCTGCATTGCCTGGCCCTGCCTTGTCTGGAATTGCCTTGTTTAGAATTGTGCTGCCTTCCCTTCCCTTTCCTTGCCTTGCCTAGAATAGCCTTGCCTGGAATTGCCTTGCCTTGCCTTGCTTGGAATTTCCTTGCTTAGAATTTTTGCCTTGCCATGACGAAAATTACCTTGCTTCAAATTGCCTTGCCTTGTTTTTTCTCACCTGGAATTGCCTTGCCTAGAATTGGGTTGCCTTGCCTTTCCTTACCTAGAATTGCCTTGCCTGGAATTGCCCTGCCTTACCTTAGCTGAAATTGCCTTGTCTGAAATTGCCTTTTCCTGCCTTGTCTTGCCTTACCTTGCCTGAATTGCCTTTCTGGCAATTTTCTTGCCAGAAATTGCCTTGCCTAAAATTGCCTTTACTAACCTTAGCTAAAATTGCCTTGCCTTGAGTTGCCTTTTCCTGTCTTGTCTTGCCTTGCCTTGCCTGGAATTCCCTTTTTGGCAATTGCCTTTTCTGGAATTGCTCTGCCTTGCATTGCCAGGAATTGACATGCCTTCTATTGCCTTGCCTTGCCTGGAAATGCCTGGCCTAAAATTGCATTGCCTTGCCTTACCTTGCCTTGCCTGTAATTTTCTTGCCTCGAATTGCCTTTCCTTGCCTTGCTTGGAATTACCTTGTCTGGAATTGCCTTGCCTTGTTTTCTTTGGCCTTTTCTGGAATTGCCTTGACTGAAATAGACTTGCCTGGAATTGCCCTGCTTTGCCTCACCTTGCCTTGAATTGCCTTGTTTAGAATTTTCCTGCCTTGCCTTGCCTCAAATTCCCTTGTCTGGAGTTGTCCTTCTTTGCATTGCCTTACTTACCTCGAATTGTCTTGACTTAATTGGCCTGCATTGCCTTGTTTTGCCTTGTCTAAAATGCCCTTGCCTGGAATTGTCATGCCTTGCCTTGCCTGGAATTTCCATGCCTCGCCTTGCCTGAAATTTTCTTGTCTTTTTGGGAGTTTTTTGCATTTTCTTGCCCTTTCTAGCCTGGAATTGCCATGACTGGAATTGCCTTGACTTGGCTTGCATAACCTTGCCTAGAATTTTCTTTCCTGGAGTTGCCTTGCCTTTCCTTGTCTACAATTGCCCTGCCTTGCCTTGCCTGAAATTGCCCGGCCTTGAATTGCCCTGCCTTGCCTAGAATTGCCTTGTTTATTCTTGCATTTCTTTTCCTGGCATTGCTTTGCCTAGAATTGCATTGCCTTACCTTATCTTGCCCTGCCTGGAATTGTTTTTTCTTCCCTTGCCTGGAATTACCTTGACTGGGGTTGTCTTACTTTTAATTGCCTTGACTTGTCTTTCCTGAAATGACCTTGCCTGAAATTTCCTTTTTTTCTTTCCGTGCCTTGCTTGAAATTTCACCTGCCTTGCCTTGCCTCTAATGGCTTTGTCTGGAATTGCCCTCCTTTGCCTTTCTTTCCTTACCTCGAATTAACTTTACTGGAATTGACTTGTTTGCCTTGTTTTTTTCTTGCCTGGAATTGCCATGCCTTGCCTGATTTTGCCTTGCCTAGAATTTCCTTCTCTTTCCTTGCCTTACCTGGGATTATTTTTCCTGCAATTGCATAGCCTTGAATTGCCTTGACTTGCCATGCCTTGCCTTTCCTGGAACTACCTGGCCTCGATTTTCCTTGTTTTGCCTTGTTTCGCTTTGCTTGCCTAGAATTTCCTTGCCTGGAATCGTCTTGCCTGGAATTGCCTTGCCTTTTTTTTGCTTTGATTTTCTTTGCTTTCCTTTCCTTGTCTTGCTTAGTATAGCCTTGCGTTGCCTGAAATTATTTTGTGTTGCTTTGCTGTGCCTAGCCTGGAATTGCCCTGACTAGAATTGTTTTGCCTTGGCTTGCCTTGCCTTGACTGGAATTGCCGTGCATATAATTGCCTTGCCTTGTCTTGCCCAGAACTGACCTGACTTGCATCACCTTGCCTGAAGTTTTTCTTCCTGAAATTACACTGCCTTGCCCTGCCTTGCCTAAAATTGCCTTGCCTTTCTTTGCCTGAAATTGACATTCCTGAAATTGCCTTACATTGCCTTTCTTTTTCTTGAATAGAATTGCCTTGCCTGGAGTTGTCTTGCATAAAAGTGGCTTGCCTTGCCTTGTCTTGCCTTGCCATGGGTGGCCTGGAATTGCCTAGCCTGAAATTGCCGTGCCTTGTCTTGCCTGGAATTGCCTCTCCTTGCCTTGCCTTGCCTTACAGTGCCTAGAATTTCCTTGCCTGGAATCGTCTTGCCTGAATTGCCTTGCCTTTTTTTTGCTTTGATTTTCTTTGCTTTCCTTTCCTTGTCTTGCTTAGTATAGCCTTGCGTTGCCTGAAATTATTTTGTGTTGCTTTGCTGTGCCTAGCCTGGAATTGCCCTGACTAGAATTGTTTTGCCTTGGCTTGCCTTGCCTTGACTGGAATTGCTGTGCATATAATTGCCTTGCCTTGTCTTGCCCAGAACTGACCTGACTTGCATCACCTTGCCTGAAGTTTTTCTTCCTGAAATTACACTGCCTTGCCCTGCCTTGCCTAAAATTGCCTTGCCTTTCTTTGCCTGAAATTGACATTCCTGAAATTGCCTTACATTGCCTTTCTTTTTCTTGAATAGAATTGCCTTGCCTGGAGTTGTCTTGCATAAAAGTGGCTTGCCTTGCCTTGTCTTGCCTTGCCATGGGTGGCCTGGAATTGCCTAGCCTGAAATTGCCGTGCCTTGTCTTGCCTGGAATTGCCTCTCCTTGCCTTGCCTTGCCTTACAGTGCCTAAAATTAACTTTCCTGAAATTGCTTTGCATTGCCTTGCCTTGCCGTGCCTAAAATTAACTTTCCTGAAATTGCTTTGCCTTGCCTTGCCTTGCCTAAAAGAGCCTTGCCTGGTTGCCCTACATTTCCTGGCCCTGCCTTGTCTGGAATTGCTTTGTTTAGAGTTGTGCTGTCTTCCCTTGCCTAGCCTTGCCTAGAATTGCCTTGCCTGGAATTGCCTTGCCTTGCCTTGCCTTACCTTGCCTAAAATTTCCTTGCTTGGATTTGTTTTGCATTGCTTTGCCTTGCCTTGCCTTGCTTTTTCTTGCCTGGAATTGCCCTGACTTGCCTTCCCTGGAATAGCCTTGCCTGGATTTGCCTTGTTTGCCTTGCCTTGACGAGAATTGCCTTGTTTTTAATTGCCTTGCCTTGCCTTGCCTGGGATTTCCTGGCCTATAATTGCATTGCCTTGCCTTAACTTGCCTTGCCTTGAATTCCCTTGCCTTGAATTGCCTTTTCTTGCCTTGCCTGGAATTACCTTTCTGAATTGCCTTTCTTTTTTTTGCCTTGCCTTGTCTGGAATTGCTTTTTCTTGCCTTGCCTTGCCTTGCCTAAAATAGCCTTGCCTGGAATTGCCCTTATTTTGTCTTGCCTTGCCTTGCCTCAAATTGCCTTGCTTGGAATTTCCTGCCTTGCCTTGCCTCGAATTGCCTGGTCTGGAGTTACCCTCATTTGCCTAGCCTTTTCTTACCTCTAATTGCCTTGCCTGTAATTGGCCTGTTTTGCCTTGTTTTGCCTTGCCTGAATGCCCTTGCCTGAAATTTCCAAGCCTTGCCTTGCCTGAAATTGCAGTGCCTGAAATTTTCTTGCCTTACCAGGAGATTCCTTGCATTTCCTTGACTTGCCTATTTTGGAATTGCCCTATCTGGAATTCCTTTCACTTGGATTGAATTGCTTTGCCTGGAATTGCCTTGCCTAGAATTGCCTTGTGTTTTCTTGTCTGAAATTGCCCTGCCTGAAATTTACTTGCCTTTCCTTGCCTAAAATTGCCTTGTTTTCTTGCCTTGCCTTGCCTGGAATTTTGTTGCTTAGAATTGCATTGCCTTACCTTACCTTGCCTTGCCTAGAATTGCCTTTCCTTACCTTGCCTGAAATTACCTTGTGTGGAGTTGTCTTGCCTTTAATTGCCTTGACTTGCCTTGCCTGAAATCATCTTGCCTGGAGTTGCTTTTTTTTTTTTTTTGCTTGCCTTACCTCGAATTGTCTTGCTTGGAATTTCACTGCCTTGTTTGACTCGAATGGAATTGCCTGGAATAGCCCTGCTTTGCCTTGCCTTTCCTTACCTCGAATTACCTTGCCTGGAATTGGCCTGCCTGACCTTGTTTTGCCTTGCCTGGAATTGCCATGCCTGAAATTCCATGCCTTGCCTTGACTGAAAATGCATTGCCTAGTATTGCCCTGCCTTGCCTGACTGCCTTGCCTGGAATTGTCTTGCCTTGCCTTGCCTTGCCTGAAATTGCCTTCGTTGGAATTTCCATGTCTTGCTGGAAATTTTCTTGCATTGCCTTGCCTTGCCTAACCTAGAATTGACCTGTCTAAAATTGTCTTGCCTTGGCTTGCTTTGTCTTGCCTGGAATTGCCTTGTTTAGAATTACCTTGCCTTGCCATGTCTGGAATTACCCTGCCTAGAATTGTCCTGTTTTGCCTTGCTTTGCCTCAAATTGCCCTGCCTAAAATTTTCCTGCATTGCCTTGCCTTTCCTGGAATTGCCTTGCCTTGCATTGTCTTTCCTGTTCTAAAATTGACTTTCCTAAAATTTTCTTGCATTGCCTTAACTTTTCTAAAAGAGCCTTGCCTGAATTGCCCTACAGACACTTGCCCTGCCTTGCCTGGAATTGCCTCGCTTAGAATTGGCCTGTCTTGCCTTGCCTTGCTTGAAATAGTATTTCCTAGAATGGCCTTGCCTTGCCTTGCCTGGAATGGTCCTGCCTTGCTTTGCCTGGAATGTACATGCCTATAATGTCCCTGCCTTGCCTTGCCTGGAATGGCCCTGCCTTGCCTAACCTAGAATTGACCTGTCTAAAATTGTCTTGCCTTGGCTTGCTTTGTCTTGCCTGGAATTGCCTTGTTTAGAATTACCTTGCCTTGCCATGTCTGGAATTACCCTGCCTAGAATTGTCCTGTTTTGCCTTGCTTTGCCTCAAATTGCCCTGCCTAAAATTTTCCTGCATTGCCTTGCCTTTCCTGGAATTGCCTTGCCTTGCATTGTCTTTCCTGTTCTAAAATTGACTTTCCTAAAATTTTCTTGCATTGCCTTAACTTTTCTAAAAGAGCCTTGCCTGGAATTGCCCTACAGACACTTGCCCTGCCTTGCCTGGAATTGCCTTGCCTGAATTGCCTTTCCTTGCCTTGCCTTGCTTGAAATAGTATTTCCTAGAATGGTCTTGCCTTGCCTTGCCTGGAATGGTCCTGCCTGAAATGGCCCTCCCTTGCTTTGCCTGGAATGTACATGCCTATAATGTCCCTGCCTTGCCTTGCCTGGGATGGCCCTGCCTTGTCTTTCCTGGAAAGGACCTGCCTAGAATGTCCCTGACTTGCCTTGCCTGAAATGACCCTGCCTTGCCTTGCATTGTATGGCCCTGACTTGAATGGCTTTGCCTTCCCTTGCCTGGAATGGCCCTGCCTGGAATGGCCCTGCCTAGAATGGCCCTGCCTTGCCTTGCCTGGAATGGTCCTGCCTAGAATGGCCCTGCCTTGCCTTGCCTAGAATGGCCCTGCCTAGAATGGCCCTGCCTTGCCTTGCCTAGAATGACGCTGCTTTGTCTTGCCTGGAACGGCCCTGCCTAGAATGGCCCTGCCTTGCCCTTCCTGGAATGACCCTGCTCTGCCTTGCCTTGCCTTGCCTGGAATTGCCCTGCCCTGCCCTGCCTTGCCTTGCCCATAATGGTCCTGCTTTGCCCTAACCTGCCCTGCCCTGCCCTACCCTTCCCTGTCCTGCCTTTCCCTGCCCTGCCTTGACCTGCCCTGCCTTTCCTTGCCTTGCCTTGCATTGCCTGGAATTTCCTTGCCTGAAATAGCCTTGCCTTGATTGAAATTACCTTGCCCTACATTGTCTTGCCTTGCCTTGCCTTGCCTTCCCTTGCCTTGACTGGAGTTGCCTTGCCATGCCTTGTCTGGAGTTGCCTTCCCTGGAATTGCCTTGCCTTGCATTCCCTGGAATTGCCTTGCCTGGGATTTCCCTCCCCTCCCTTTTCTTAATTTTCCTGAATTGCCTTTCCAGCAATTGCCTTACCTGGAATTGCCTGCCTTGCATATCCTGGTTTTGCCTTTCCTGGAATTGTTTTGCCTTACCTTACCTAAAATTGCCTTGCTTGGAATTGCCTTTCTCTGCCTTGTCTTGCCTTGACTTGCTTAAAACTGCTTTTCCTGCAATTGCCTTGCCTAGAATTGTATTGTCTTGCCTTGCCTTGCCTTCCCTTGCCTTGTCTTGCCTGGCATTGCTTTGCTTGCCTTGCCTTGTGTTGTCTTTCCTAGAATTGCCTTGCCTGAATTGTCTTGCCTCAAATTGTATTGAATTGATTTAACTAAAATTGACTTGCCTGGAATTGCCTTGCATTGCCTTGCTTTTCCTTGCCTGGAATTGCCCTGCCTTGCCTTCCCCAAAATAGCCTTATATGGAATGGCCTTGTCTTGCCTTGCCTTGCCTGGAATTGTTTTGCCTTGCCTGAAATTGCCTTGCCTTGCATTCCTTCCCTTGCCTGAAATTGCCTTGCCTTGCCTTGCCTTGCCTTACCTTGCTTGCCTTGCCTTGATGGCAATTGCTGTGCCTGAATTTCCTTGCCTTTTCTTTGCTGGAATTGCCTTGCCTGGAAATAACTTTCCTGCCTTGTCTCGCCTTGCCTTACATGGAATTGTCTTTTGTCAATTGCCTTGCCTAAAATTGCCTTGTCTTGCATTGCTAGAAATTGTCTTGCTTGAAATTGCCTTGCCTTGCATTCCTTCCCTTGCCTGAAATTGCCTTGCCTATAATTACATTGCTTTGTCTTGTTTGAATTGCCTTGCCTGGAAGTGCCTTTCCTTGCCTTGCCTGGAATTGTTTTGCCTTGCCTTGCATTGCCTTGCCTTGCCTTGTGTTGTCTTTCCTAGAATTGCCTTGCCTGAATTGTCTTGCCTCAAATTGTATTGAATTGATTTAACTAAAATTGACTTGCCTGGAATTGCCTTGCATTGCCTTGCTTTTCCTTGCCTGGAATTGCCCTGCCTTGCCTTCCCCAAAATAGCCTTATATGGAATGGCCTTGTCTTGCCTTGCCTGGACTGGAAATGATTTGCTTCAAATTGCCTTGCATTACATTTTCTCTCCTGAAATTGCTTTGCCTAAAATTGCCTTACCTTGCGTTGCCTTGCCTTGCCTTGATGGCAATTGCTGTGCCTGGAATTTCCTTGCCTTTTCTTTGCTGGAATTGCCTTGCCTGGAAATAACTTTCCCTGCCTTGTCTCGCCTTGCCTTACATGGAATTGTCTTTTTGTCAATTGCCTTGCCTAAAATTGCCTTGTCTTGCATTGCTAGAAATTGTCTTGCTTGAAATTGCCTTGCCTTGCATTCCTTCCCTTGCCTGAAATTGCCTTGCCTATAATTACATTGCTTTGTCTTGTTTGAATTGCCTTGCCTGGAAGTGCCTTTCCTTGCCTTGCATGGAATTTTGTTGACTAAAATTGTCATGCCTAGTGTTGTCTTGCCTTGCCTTGAATTGCCTTGTTTGAAATTCTCCTGCCTTGAATTGCCTCAAATTGCCTTGCTGAAATTTCTCTGCTTTGCCTTACCTTTCCTTACCTTGAATTGCCTTGCCTGGAATTGGCCTGCTTTGCCTTGTTTTGCTGTGCCTTGAATTCTCTTGCCTGTAATTTTTTGCCTCACTGTGAATTTTTTTACATTGCCTATCCTTGCCTAGCCTGGAATTGCCCTGTCTGGAATTGCCTTGATTTGGCTTGTCTTGTCTTGCCTTGCCTGCAAATATCCTGCCTGCAATTGCCCTGCCTTGCCTTGCCTTGCCTGGAGTTGCCTTGCCTTGTTTGTCTTGCCTGGATTTGCCTTGCCTGCAATTTTCTTGCCTAGCCTTGCCTTGAATTCACTTGCCTAGAATTGCCTTGCATTGACTTGCCTTGCCAGAAACTTTCTTGCATGGAATTTCCTTGTCTTTCCTTGCTTGGAATTGCCTTGCCTGGCCTGAATTTCTCTTTCCTGGAATTGCCCTGCCTTTCCTTATGTGGAATTGCCTTGCCTGAAATTGCCTTGTCTTTTCTTGCCTTGCCTGAAATTGCCTTTTCTAAAATTGCTGAGCCTGAAATTGCCTTGCCTTGCCTTGCCTAGACTGCTTTGCTTGGATATGCCTTGTCTTGCCTTGTCTTGCCTTGCCTTGCCTTGCCTTGTGTAGAATTGCCTTGCCTGGAACTGCCTTGCCTGAAATTTTCTTGCCTTTTCTTTTGTTGACTTTCCTTGCCTTGTCTTTCTTTACCTTGCCTGGCATTGCCTTGCCTTTTTTGGATTTTTTTGCATTGCCTTGCTTTGTATAGCCTGGAACTTCCCTGCCTGAAATTGCCTTGCCTTGGCTTGCCTTCCCTTACCTGGAATTGCCTTGCCTATAATTGCTTTGCCTTGTTTTTCCTGGAACAGGTGTCTTGCATTATCTTGCCTGAAATTTCACTGCGTGGAATAGCACTGCCTTGCCTTCCCTTGCCTGAAATTGCCTTGCCTTTTCTTGCCTGGAATTGACTTTCCAGAGTTGCATTGCATTGCCTTGCCTTTTCTTGCCTGGAATTGCCTTGCCTGGCCTGAATTTCTCTTTCCTGGAATTGCCCTGCCTTTCCTTATGTGGAATTGCCTTGCCTGAAATTGCCTTGTCTTTTCTTGCCTTGCCTGAAATTGCCTTTTCTAAAATTGCTGAGCCTGAAATTGCCTTGCCTTGCCTAGACTGCTTTGCTTGGATATGCCTTGTCTTGCCTTGTCTTGCCTTGCCTTGCCTTGCCTTGCCTTTTCTTGCCTTGCCTGGAACTGCCTTGCCTGAAATTTTCTTGCCTTTTCTTTTGTTGACTTTCCTTGCCTTGCCTTGCCTTGCCTGGATTGCCTTGCCTTGCCTTTTGGATTTTTGCATTGCCTTGCCTTTTCTTGCCTGGAATTGCCTTGCCTGAATTGCCTTGCCTTGCCTTGCCTGGAATTGCCTTGCCTATAATTGCTTTGCCTTGTTTTTCCTGGAACAGGTGTCTTGCATTATCTTGCCTGAAATTTCACTGCGTGGAATAGCACTGCCTTGCCTTCCCTTGCCTGAAATTGCCTTGCCTTTTCTTGCCTGGAATTGACTTTCCAGAGTTGCATTGCATTGCCTTGCATTTCCTTGCATGGGATTCCCTTACCTGGTATTGCCTTACGTGGAATTTTCTTTCATGGAATTGCCTTGCCTTGCCTTTCATTGCCTGGAATTGCCTAGCCTGAAGTTGCCTTGTCCTGCCTTGTCTGGCATTGCCTTGCCTTGCCTTGTTTGGAGTTGCCTTCCCTGGAATTGTCTTGACTTTACTTCACATGGAATTGGCTTGCATGGAATTACCTATCCATTCCTTCTCTTGCCATAATATTCCTGGTATTGCCTTTCTGGCAATTGTCTTGCCTAAAATTGCCCTGCCTTGCATTTTCTGGAGTTGTCCTTTTTGGATTTGGCTTGCCTTGCATTACCTAAAATTGCCTTGCCTGGAATTGCCTTTCCTGCTTTGTCTTGCCTTGCCTTGCCTGGAATTGTCTTTCTTGCAATTGCATTGCCTAGAATTTTATTGCATTGCCTTGCCATCCCTTGCCTTGCCATGTCTGGAATTGTCTGGCCTTGTCTTGCCTTGCATTGTGTTGCGTGGAAATACCTTTCACTGCCTTGCCTTGCTGATCTGGTCTGGCCTTGCCTTCCCTGGACTTGCCTGGAAATAACTTTTTCTTTCTTGCCTTGCCTTGCCTGGACTGACCTGGTCTTCCCTTGCCTGGAATTACCTTTCACTCCCTTGTCTTGCCTTGTCTTGTCTTGCCTTGCCTTGCTTGCCTTGCCTGGAATACCTTTCCTGCCTTGCCTTGCCTTGTCTTGCCTTGCCTGGAATACCTTTCTCTGCCTTGCTTTGCCTTGCCTGGCCTGGTCTTGCTTTGCCTGAAACACCTTTCCTTGCCTTGCCTTTCCTGGCCTGTTTTGCATTGCCTTGCCTTGCCTGGAATACCTTTTTGCCTTGCCTTGCCTTGCCTTGCCTGGCCTTGCCTATCCTGGCCTGGTCTTGCCTTGCATTATCTTGCCTGGAAATAACTTTTTCTTTCTTGCCTTGCCTTGCCTTTCCTGGCCTGTTTTGCATTGCCTTGCCTTCCCTGAAAAAACATTTTTCTGACTTGCCTTGCCTCGCCTTGCCTGGCCTTGCCTTGTCATGTCTTTCCTTGCCTGGAAATACCTTTCTTGCCTTGCCTTGCATTACCTGGTCTTGCCTTGCCTTGTCTGAAATACATTTCCCTGCCTTGCATTGCCTTTCCTTGCCTGGAAATATCTTTCCTGCTTTGCCTTGCCTTGTCTGGCCTGGTCTTGCCTTGCCTTGCCTTGTCTGGAAGTACCTTTTTCTACCTTGCCTTGCCTTGCCTGGACTGACCTGGTCTTCCCTTGCCTGGAATTACCTTTCACTCCCTTGTCTTGCCTTGTCTTGTCTGGCCTGGCTTTGATTTGCCTTGCCTTGCCTGGAAATACCTTTCCCTGCCTTGCCTTGCCTTGTCTTGCCTTGCCTGGAAATACCTTTCTCTGCCTTGCTTTGCCTTGCCTGGCCTGGTCTTGCTTTGCCTGGAAACACCTTTCCTTGCCTTCCTGGACTGATTTGGTATGGTCTGCCTTGCCTGGAAATACCTTTTTCTGCCTTGCCTTGCCTTGCCTTGCCTGGCCTTGCCTATCCTGGCCTGGTCTTGCCTTGCATTATCTTGCCTGGAAATAACTTTCTCTTCCTTGCCTTGCCTTTCCTGGCCTGTTTTTGCATTGCCTTGCCTTCCCTGAAAAAACATTTTTCTGACTTGCCTTGCCTCGCCTTGCCTGGCCTTGCCTTGTCATGTCTTTCCTTGCCTGGAAATACCTTTCTCTGCCTTGCCTTGCCTTGCATTACCTGGTCTTGCCTTGCTTGTCTGGAAATACATTTCCCTGCCTTGCATTGCCTTTCCTTGCCTGGAAATATCTTTCCCTGCTTTGCCTTGCCTTGTCTGGCCTGGTCGTGCCTTGACTTGCCTTGTCTGGAAGTACCTTTTTCTACCTTACCTTGCCTGGTCTGAACTGGTCTTCCCTTGCTGTGTCTTGCCTGGAAATACCTTTCTCTGCCTTTTCTTGCCTTAACTTGCCTGGCCTGGTTGTGACTTGCCTTGCCTTGCATGGAAATACCTATCCCTGCCTTGCCTTGCCTTGCCTGGCCTGGTCTGCTTTGCCTTGCCTTGTCTGGCCTGACCTGGCTGGCCTGGCCTTCCCTGGAAACACCTTTCCCTGCCATGCCTTTCCTTGCCTGGAAATACTTTTCCCTGCCTTGCCTTGCATGGCCTGTTCTTGCCTTGCCTTGCCTGTAAATACATTCCCTGCCTTGTCTTGCCTTGTCTTGCCTGGAAATACCTTTCTCTGCTTTGCCTTGCCTTGCCAGGCCTGCCCATGTCTTGCCTTGCCTTTTCTGAAAATACCTTTTCCTGCCTTGCCTTGCCTTTCCTGGAAATACCTATTTCTGCCTTGCCTTGTTTGGCTTGGTCTTGCCTTGCCTTGCCTTGCCAGCTTGGTCTTTCCTTGCCTTGCCCTTCCCTGCCCTGCCCTGCCTTGCCTTGCCTTACCTTGCCTGGAAATACCTATTTCTGCCTTGCCTTGCCTTGCCTTGCCTGGCCTTGCCTATCCTGGCCTGGTCTTGCCTTGCATTATCTTGCCTGGAAATAACTTTCTCTTCCTTGCCTTGCCTTGCCTGGCCTGGTTGTGACTTGCCTTGCCTGCCTTGCCTTCCCTGAAAAAACATTTTTCTGACTTGCCTTGCCTCGCCTTGCCTGGCCTTGCCTTGTCATCTTTCCTTGCCTGGAAATACCTTTCTCTGCCTTGCCTTGCCTTGCATTACCTGGTCTTGCCTTGCTTGTCTGGAAATACATTTCCCTGCCTTGCATTGCCTTTCCTTGCCTGGAAATATCTTTTCATGCTTTGCCTTGCCTTGTCTGGCCTGGTCGTGCCTTGACTTGCCTTGTCTGGAAGTACCTTTTTCTACCTTACCTTGCCTGGTCTGAACTGGTCTTCCCTTGCTGTGTCTTGCCTGGAAATACCTTTCTCTGCCTTTTCTTGCCTTAACTTGCCTGGCCTGGTTGTGACTTGCCTTGCCTTGCATGGAAATACCTATCCCTGCCTTGCCTTGCCTTGCCTGGCCTGGTCCGCTTTGCCTTGCCTTGTCTGGCCTGACCTGGCTGGCCTGGCCTTCCCTGGAAACACCTTTCCCTGCCATGCCTTTCTTTGCCTTTCCTTGCGTGGAAATACTTTTCCCTGCCTTGCCTTGCCTTGCATTACCTGGTCTTGCCTTGCTTGTCTGGAAATACATTTCCCTGCCTTGCATTGCCTTTCCTTGCCTGGAAATATCTTTCCTGCTTTGCCTTGCCTTGTCTGGCCTGGTCGTGCCTTGACTTGCCTTGTCTGGAAGTACCTTTTTCTACCTTACCTTGCCTGGTCTGAACTGGTCTTCCCTTGCTGTGTCTTGCCTGGAAATACCTTTCTCTGCCTTTTCTTGCCTTAACTTGCCTGGCCTGGTTGTGACTTGCCTTGCCTTGCATGGAAATACCTATCCCTGCCTTGCCTTGCCTTGCCTGGCCTGGTCTGCTTTGCCTTGCCTTGCCTTGCCTTGCATTACCTGGTCTTGCCTTGCCTTGCCTGAAATACCTTTTCCTGCCTTGCCTTGCCTTTCCTTGCGTGGAAATACTTTTCCCTGCCTTGCCTTGCATGGCCTGTTCTTGCCTTACCTTGCCTTGCCTTGCCTGTAAATACATTCCCTGCCTTGTCTTGCCTTGTCTTGCCTGGAAATACCTTTCTCTGCTTTGCCTTGCCTTGCCAGGCCTGCCCATGTCTTGCCTTGCCTTTTCTGAAAATACCTTTTCCTGCCTTGCCTTGCCTTTCCTGGAAATACCTATTTCTGCCTTGCCTTGTTTGGCTTGGTCTTGCCTTGCCTTGCCTTGCCCAGCTTGGTCTTTTCTTGCCTTGCCCTTCCCTGCCCTGCCCTGCCTTGCCTTGCCTTACCTTGCCTGGAAATACCTTTTTCTCCCTTGCCTTGCCTTGTCTAGCCTGACTTTACCTTTCCTTGCCAGGAAATACCTTGTTTTGCCCTTCCTGCATTGCCCTGCCCTGCCCTACCCTGCCTTGCCTGGCCTGTAATTGCCTGAAATTGCCTTTTCTAAAATTGTCTTGCCTTGTCTTACCTGTAATTGCCTTGCCTGGAGTTGCCTTGCATTTCCTTGCTTTTCCATTCCTGGAATTGCCCTGCCTTGCCTTCCCTGGAATAGTCTTGCTTGGAATTGTCTTGTCTTGCCTTTCCTAGCCTGGAATTTGCTTGCCTAGAATTTCCTTGCCTTGCATTGCCTTGACTAGAATTGCTTTGCCTGGAATTGTCTGTCCTTGCCATAGCTGAGGTTGCCTTGCCTGGAAATACATTTCCGTGCCTTGTCTTGCCTTGACTTGCCTTGCCTGAAATTGCCTTTCTGGGATTTGCCTTGCCTGAAATTTCCTTGTTTTGCATTGCCAGGAATTTCCTTTTTTGAAATTGCCTTGCCTTGCATTCCTTGGCCTTGCCTGGAATTATCTTGCCTAGAATTGCATTGCCTTGCCTTACCTTTCCTTGCCCAGACTTGTCTTGACTGGAATTTTCTTTTCTTTCCTTTCCTAATTTTTTTTGTCTGGAATTGCCTTGCCTTGTCTTATCTTGCATTGCCTGGAATTGCCTTGCCTTGCCTAGCCTGAAATCACCTTGCCTGGAATTGCCCTTTTTGCCTTGTCTTGCCTTGTCTCAAAGTGCCTTGCTTAAAATTTTCCTGCCTTGCCTTGCCTCGAATTGCCTTGCCTGGAATTTCTCTGACTTGCCATACCTCAAATTGCCTTGCCTGAAATTGGCCCACCTCGTCTTGCCTTGCCTCACCTTGCCTCGCTTCGCCTCGCCTCGCCTCCTGGAGTTGCCTGGAGTTGCCTGGAGTAAGGCTATTCCAGGAAAGGCAAGGCAAGGCAATTCCAGGAAAGGTTATTTCAGGGAAGGTGCAGCAAGGTAATTCGTGGCAAGGCAATTGCATGCAAGGAAAGGCAAGGCAGGACAAGAAAATTCTAGGCAAGGCAAGGCAAGAAAAAGCAAGGCAATACCAGGCAAAGCAAGACAAGGCAATGCAAGAAAACGTGATTCCAGGCAATACAATTTTAGGCAAAACAACCCAAGGCAGTTCCAGGCTAGGCAATTCCAGGCAAGGTAACTGCAGGAAAAACAAGGAAGGCAAAGCAAGGCAATTTCAGGCAAGGCTATTTTAGAAGAGGCAAGGCAAGGCAATTCCAGGCAAGACAAGGATAGGCAAGGCATGAAAATTCAAGGTAAGGCAAGACACTGAAAGGCAATGCAAGTAAATTTCAGGTAAGTCAATTTCAGGCAAGACAAAGCAAGGCAAGAAATGGTAATGCCAGGCAAGAAAAGGCAACACAATTCCAGGCAAGGCAAGGCAATTATATGCAAGACAATTTCAGGCAAGGCAATTTTAGGCAAGGCAAGGGAAGGCAATTTCTTGCCAAGCAATTCCAGTTAAGACAAAAAAAAGAAGGGAAGGCAACTCCAACCAAGAAAATTACAGGCAAGGCAAGGCAATTCCAGGCAAAGATAGTCCAGGCAAGGCAATGAAAGGCAACTCAAGGCAATTTCAGGCAAGGGAAGGCAAGGCAATACCAGGCAAAGCAAGACAAGTCAATGCAAGGAAAGGCAGTTTCAGGCAAGACAATTCAAGCAAGGCAAGGCAAGGCAATTCCAGGCAAAGAAATTCGAGGCATGGCAAGGCGAGACAAGGCAAGGCTTGGCAATTCAAGGCAAGGCAATTACAGGCAAGGCGAGGAATGGCAATTCAGACAAAGAAATTTCAGGCAAGACAAGGCAATTTCAGGCAAGGCAATACCAGGCAAAGCAAGACAAGTCAATGCAAGGAAAGGCAAGGCAGGACAAGAAAATTCTAGGCAAGGCAAGGCAATTACAGGCAAGGCGAGGAATGGCAATTCCAGACAAAGAAATTTCAGGCAAGACAAGGCAATTTCAGGCAAGACAATTCCAAGCAAGGCAAGGCAATTCCAGGCAAGGCAAGGCAAGGCAAGGCAATTATATGCAAGACAATTTCAGGCAAGGCAATTTTAGGCAAGGCAAGGCAAGGCAAGGCAAGGCAATTCCAGGCAAGGCAAGGCAAGGCAAGGCAAGAAAAAGCAAGGCAATACCAGGCAAAGCAAGACAAGTCAATGCAAGGAAAGGCAGTTTCAGGCAAGACAAGGCAATTACAGGCAAGGCAAGGCAATTATATGCAAGACAATTTCAGGCAAGGCTATTTTAGAAGAGGCAAGGCAAGGCAAGGCAAGGCAAGGCAATTCCAGGCAAGGCAAGGCAAGGCAATTCAGGAAAGGTTATTTCAGGAAGGTGCGGCAAGGTAATTCGTGGCAAGGCAATTGCATGCAAGGAAAGGCAGTTTCAGGCAAGACAATTCCAAGCAAGGCAAGGCAAGAAAAGGTAATGCCAGGCAAGAAAAGGCAACACAATTCCAGGCAAGGCAAGGCAATACCAGGCAAAGCAAGACAAGTCAATGCAAGGAAAGGCAGTTTCAGGCAAGACAAGGCAATTTCAGGCAAGGCAATTCCAGGAAAGGTTATTTCAGGAAGGTGCGGCAAGGTAATTGTGGCAAGGCAATTGCATGCAAGGAAAGGCAGTTTCAGGCAAGACAATTCCAAGCAAGGCAAGGCAATTACAGGCAAGGCGAGGAATGGCAATTCAGACAAAGAAAATTTCAGGCAAGACAAGGCAATTTCAGGCAAGGCAAGGCAATTACAGGCAAGGCAAGGCAAGGCAAGGCAAGGCAATTATATGCAAGACAATTTCAGGCAAGGCAAGGCAAGGCAATTACAGGCAAGGCAAGGCAATACCAGGCAAAGCAAGACAAGGCAATTTCAGGCAAGGCAATTCCAGGCAAGGCAATGAAAGGCAACTCAAGGCAATTTCAGGCAAGGCAATTCCAGGCAAGGCAAGGAATTGCCCTTTTGCCTTGTCTTGCCTTGTCTCAAAGTGCCTTGCTTAAAATTTTCCTGCCTTGCCTTGCCTAGCCTGAAATCACCTTGCCTGAATTGCCCTTTTGCCTTGTCTTGCCTTGTCTCAAAGTGCCTTGCTTAAAATTTTCCTGCCTTGCCTTGCCTAGCCTGAAATCACCTTGCCTGGAATTGCCTTGCCTTGTCTTATCTTGCATTGCCTGGAATTGCCTTGCCTTGCCTCGAATTGCCTTGCCTGGAATTGCCTTGCCTGGAATTGCCTTGCCTTGTCTTATCTTGCATTGCCTGGAATTGCCTTGCCTTGCCTCGAATTGCCTTGCCTGGAATTGCCTTGCCTGGAATTGCCTTGCCTTGCCTCGAATTGCCTTGCCTGGAATTGCCTTGCCTTGCCTCGAATTGCCTTGCCTGGAATTGCCTTGCCTTGCCTCGAATTGCCTTGCCTGGAATTGCCTTGCCTTGCCTAGCCTGAAATCACCTTGCCTGGAATTGCCTTGCCTTGCCTAGCCTGAAATCACCTTGCCTGGAATTGCCTTGCCTTGCCTCGAATTGCCTTGCCTGGAATTGCCTTGCCTGGAATTGCCTTGCCTGGAATTGCCTTGCCTTGTCTTATCTTGCATTGCCTGGAATTGCCTTGCCTGGAATTGCCTTGCCTTGCATTCCTTGGCCTTGCCTGGAATTATCTTGCCTAGAATTGCATTGCCTTGCCTTACCTTTCCTTGCCCAGACTTGTCTTGACTGGAATTTTCTTTTCTTTCCTTTCCTAATTTTTTTTTTGTCTGGAATTGCCTTGCCTTGTCTTATCTTGCATTGCCTGGAATTGCCTTGCCTTGCCTAGCCTGAAATCACCTTGCCTGGAATTGCCCTTTTTGCCTTGTCTTGCCTTGTCTCAAAGTGCCTTGCTTAAAATTTTCCTGCCTTGCCTTGCCTCGAATTGCCTTGCCTGGAATTTCTCTGACTTGCCATACCTCAAATTGCCTTGCCTGAAATTGGCCCACCTCGCCTTGCCTTGCCTCACCTTGCCTCGCTTCGCCTCGCCTCGCCTCCTGGAGTTGCCTGGAGTTGCCTGGAGTAAGGCTATTCCAGGAAAGGCAAGGCAAGGCAATTCCAGGAAAGGTTATTTCAGGGAAGGTGCGGCAAGGTAATTCGTGGCAAGGCAATTGCATGCAAGGAAAGGCAAGGCAGGACAAGAAAATTCTAGGCAAGGCAAGGCAAGAAAAAGCAAGGCAATACCAGGCAAAGCAAGACAAGGCAATGCAAGAAAACGTGATTCCAGGCAATACAATTTTAGGCAAAACAACCCAAGGCAGTTCCAGGCTAGGCAATTCCAGGCAAGGTAACTGCAGGAAAAACAAGCAAGGCAAAGAAGGCAATTTCAGGCAAGGCTATTTTAGAAGAGGCAAGGCAAGGCAATTCCAGGCAAGACAAGGATAGGCAAGGCATGGAAATCCAAGGTAAGGCAAGACACTGAAAGGCAATGCAAGTAAATTTCAGGTAAGTCAATTTCAGGCAAGACAAAGCAAGGCAAGAAAAGGTAATGCCAGGCAAGAAAAGGCAACACAATTCCAGGCAAGGCAAGGCAATTATATGCAAGACAATTTCAGGCAAGGCAATTTTAGGCAAGGCAAGGGAAGGCAATTTCTTGCCAAGCAATTCCAGTTAAGACAAAAAAAGAAGGAAGGCAACTCCAACCAAGAAAATTACAGGCAAGGCAAGGCAATTGCAGAAAAGTTGATTCCAGGCAAGGCAAGGCAAGGCAATTCAGGAAAGGCAATTCCAGGTAAGGCAAGGCAGGCAATTCCAGGCAAGGCAAGGCAAGTCAAGGCAAGGCAAGGCAATTTCAGGCAAGGCAATTCCAGGCAAGGCAAGGCATTCCAGGCAAAGAAATTCGAGGCATGGCAAGGCGAGACAAGGCAAGGCTTGGCAATTCAAGGCAAGGCAATTACAGGCAAGGCGAGGAATGGCAATTCAGACAAAGAAATTTCAGGCAAGACAAGGCAATTTCAGGCAAGGTAAGGCAAAACAAGGCAAGGCAAATCAAGGCAAGGACATTATAGGCAAGGCAAGTCAAGGCAAGGCAATGCAATTCCAGGCAATGCAAGGCAATTCCAGGCAAGGCAAGTTTAGGCAAGAAAACTCCAGGCTAGGCAATGCAAAAATTTCAGGCAAGGCAATTTCAGGCAAGGCAATTACAGGCAAGGCGAGGAATGGCAATTCCAGGCAAGGCAATTTCAGGCAAGACAAGGCAATTCCAGGCAAGGCAAGGCAATTATATGCAAGACAATTTCAGGCAAGGCAATTTTAGGCAAGGCAAGGGAAGGCAATTTCTTGCCAAGCAATTCCAGTTAAGACAAAAAAAAGAAGGGAAGGCAACTCCAACCAAGAAAATTACAGGCAAGGCAAGGCAATTCCAGGCAAAGATAGTCCAGGCAAGGCAATGAAAGGCAACTCAAGGCAATTTCAGGCAAGGGAAGGCAAGGCAATACCAGGCAAAGCAAGACAAGTCAATGCAAGGAAAGGCAGTTTCAGGCAAGACAATTCCAAGCAAGGCAAGGCAAGGCAATTCCAGGCAAAGAAATTCGAGGCATGGCAAGGCGAGACAAGGCAAGGCTTGGCAATTCAAGACAAGGCAATTACAGGCAAGGCGAGGAATGGCAATTCCAGACAAAGAAATTTCAGGCAAGACAAGGCAATTTCAGGCAAGGTAAGGCAAAACAAGGCAAGGCAAATCAAGGCAAGGACATTATAGGCAAAGCAATTGAAGGCAAGTAAATGCAGTTCCATACAACATAATTTTATGCAAGACAAGGCAAGGCAAAGCAAGAAAACTCAAGGCAAAAAAATCCAGGCGAGGCAAGGCAAGGAAAGGCAATTTTATACATGGAAAGGCAAGACAATTTTAGGCAAGTCAAGAAAGGCAAGGCAAGGCAATTCCATGCAAGGCAATTACAGGAAAGACAAGAGAAAAATGGCAAGGCAGTTCCAGGAAAGACAAGACAAGGCAATTCCAGGCAAGGCATTTTCAGAAAAGGACAGGTAAGGTAAGGAAATACAATTTTAGCCAGGGCGCTTTTAAACAAGGGAAGGCAATGCAAGGCAAAAAATTCCAGACAAGAAAAGGCAAGGCAAGTCAAGGCAAGGCAATTCAAGGAGAGGCAATTGCAGAAAAGTTGATTCCAGGCAAGGCAAGGTAGGGAAAGAAAATTCCAGGAAAGGCAATTCCAGGTAAGGCAAGGCAGAGCAATTCCAGGAAAGGCAAGACAAGACAAAGCAATTTCAGGCAAGGCAATCCAAGGAAAGGCAATTCCAGGTAAGGCAAGGCAATTGCATGCAAGGAAAGGCAAGGCAGGACAAGAAAATTCTAGGCAAGGCAAGGCAAGAAAAAGCAAGGCAATACCAGGCAAAGCAAGACAAGGCAATGCAAGAAAACGTGATTCCAGGCAATACAATTTTAGGCAAAACAACCCAAGGCAGTTCCAGGCTAGGCAATTCCAGGCAAGGTAACTGCAGGAAAAACAAGGCAAGGCAAAGCAATTTCAGGCAAGGCTATTTTAGAAGAGGCAAGGCAAGGCAATTCCAGGCAAGACAAGGATAGGCAAGGCATGAAAATTCAAGGTAAGGCAAGACACTGAAAGGCAATGCAAGTAAATTTCAGGTAAGTCAATTTCAGGCAAGACAAAGCAAGGCAAGAAATGGTAATGCCAGGCAAGAAAAGGCAACACAATTCCAGGCAAGGCAAGGCAATTATATGCAAGACAATTTCAGGCAAGGCAATTTTAGGCAAGGCAAGGGAAGGCAATTTCAGGCAAAGCAATTCCAGTTAAGACAAAAAAAAGAAGGGAAGGCAACTCCAACCAAGAAAATTACAGGCAAGGCAAGGCAATTCCAGGCAAAGATAGTCCAGGCAAGGCAATGAAAGGCAACTCAAGGCAATTTCAGGCAAGGGAAGGCAAGGCAATACCAGGCAAAGCAAGACAAGTCAATGCAAGGAAAGGCAATTTCAGGCAAGGCAATTCAGGCAAGGCAAGGCAAGGCAATTCCAGGCAAAGAAATTCGAGGCATGGCAAGGCGAGACAAGGCAAGGCTTGGCAATTCAAGACAAGGCAATTACAGGCAAGGCGAGGAATGGCAATTCCAGACAAAGAAATTTCAGGCAAGACAAGGCAAGGCAAAACAAGGCAAGGCAAATCAAGGCAAGGACATTATAGGCAAAGCAATTGAAGGCAAGTAAATGCAGTTCCATACAACATAATTTTATGCAAGACAAGGCAAGGCAAAGCAAGAAAACTCAAGGCAAAAATCCAGGCGAGGCAAGGCAAGGAAAGGCAATTTTATACATGGAAAGGCAAGACAATTTTAGGCAAGTCAAGAAAAGGCAAGGCAAGGCAATTCCATGCAAGGCAATTCCAGGAAAGGCAAGACAAAACAATTCCAGGCAAGGCAATTCCAGGCAAGACAAGACAAAGCAATTTCAGGCAAGGCAATCCAAGGAAAGGCATGGTAAGGTAAGGCAATTTGAGGCAAGACAATTCCAGGGAAGGCAAGTCAAGGCAATTTCAAGCAAAGCAAAGCAATTCCAAGTATGGCAGAAGAAGAAAGTTATGACCAGGCAATTCCAGGCGGGGCAATTGCAGGCAAGGTAGGGCAGGGCAAGGCGAGGCAAGGACATTATAGGCAAAGCAATTTCAGGCAAGGCAAATCAAGGCAAGGCAAGGCAATTACAGGCAAGGCCATTTCAGGCAAGGCAAGGACAGAAAATTTCAGGCAAGGCAATTTCAGGCAAGGAAAGGCTAGGCAATTTGAGGCAATGCAATTGCAGGCAAGGCAAGGCAAGGCAAGGCAAGGAAGTCTGAGGCAAGGCAATTCCAGGAATTGCAATTCCACTCAAGCAAGGCAAGGAAAGGCTATTCCAGGCAAGGCAATTCCAGGCAACACAAGAAAAGGCAAGGAAAAAAATTTCAGGCAAGACTATTCCAGGCAAGGCAAGGCAAAGCAATTCTAGGCTAGGAAATTCCAGGCAAGGCAAGGCAAGGCAATTTTAGGCAAGTCAAGAAAAGGCAAGGCAATTCCAGGCAAGGCAATTGCATGCAAGGAAAGGCAAGGCAATGCAAGGCAATTTCAGGTAAGTCAATTTCAGGCAAGGCAAGGAAAGGCAAGGCAATTTCAGGCAAGGCAAGACAAGGCAAGGCAATTCCAGGCAAGGCAATTTCAGGCAAGGCAAGTCAAGGCAATTCCATGCAAGGCAATTTTAGGCAAGGCAAGGCAATTCAGGCAAGGCAAGGCAATTCCAGACAAGGCAATTCCAGGCTAGGCAATTCCAGGCAAGGTAACTGCAGGAAAAACAAGGCAAGGCAAAGCAATTTCAGGCAAGGCTATTTTAGAAGAGGCAAGGCAAGGCAATTCCAGGCAAGACAAGGATAGGCAAGGCATGAAAATTCAAGGTAAGGCAAGACACTGAAAGGCAATGCAAGTAAATTTCAGGTAAGTCAATTTCAGGCAAGACAAAGCAAGGCAAGAAATGGTAATGCCAGGCAAGAAAAGGCAACACAATTCCAGGCAAGGCAAGGCAATTATATGCAAGACAATTTCAGGCAAGGCAATTTTAGGCAAGGCAAGGGAAGGCAATTCCAGGCAAGGTGAAAAATAACAAGACAAGAAAATGCAAGGCAATTCCAGGCAATGCAATTCCAGGCAAGGCAATTCCAGGCAATGCAAGGCAACACAAGACAAGTCAAGGCAATTCCAGGCAAGACAATTCCATGCAAAGAAAAACAAGGCAATGCAAAGCAATTCTGGGAAAGTCAACTACAGGCAAGGGAAGAAAAGGCAATTCCAGGCAAGGCAATTGCAGGATAGGCAATTCCAAGAAAGTCAATTCCAGGTATGGCAAGGCAAGACAATTCCACCCAAAACAATTCTAGGCAAAGCAAATCAAGGCAAGGCAAGGCAAGTTTAGGCAAGAAAACTCCAGGCTAGGCAATTGCAAAAAAGTCAATTCCAGGCAAGGCAAGGCAAGACAAGACAATTCCAGGCAAGACAAGGCAATTACAGGCAAAGCAGGACAAAGCAAGGCAAGGCAATTTCAGGCAAGGCAATTCAGGCAAGGCAATGTAAGGCAAGGCAAGACAATTCCAGGCAACACAAGACAAGTCAAGGCAAAGCAAATCAAGGCAAGGCAAGGCAAGTTTAGGCAAGAAAACTCCAGGCTAGGCAATTGCAAAAAAGTCAATTCCAGGCAAGGCAAGGCAAGACAAGACCAATCCAGCCAAGGCAATTACAGGCAAAGCAGAACAAAGCAAGGCAATGCAATTTTAGGTAAGGATAATTCAGGGAAGGCATAGAAAGGCAACTTAAGGCAATTCCAGGCAAGGCAAGATAATCAAAGGCAAGACAGGGCAATACCAGGAAAATCAAGGCAAGGCAATGCAAGGAAAGGCATATTCAGTCAAGACAATTTCAGACAAGGCAAGGCAATGCAATTCCAAGCAAGGCAAGGCAAGGCAATTCCAGGCAAAGAAATTCGAGGCATGGCAAGGCGAGACAAGGCAAGGCTTGGCAATTCAAGACAAGGCAATTACAGGCAAGGCGAGGAATGGCAATTCCAGACAAAGAAATTTCAGGCAAGACAAGGCAATTACAAACAAGGCAAGGCAAAACAAGGCAAGGCAAATCAAGGCAAGGACATTATAGGCAAAGCAATTGAAGGCAAGTAAATGCAGTTCCATACAACATAATTTTATGCAAGACAAGGCAAAGCAAGAAAACTCAAGGCAAAAATCCAGGCGAGGCAAGGCAAGGAAAGGCAATTTTATACATGGAAAGGCAAGACAATTTTAGGCAAGTCAAGAAAAGGCAAGGCAAGGCAATTCCATGCAAGGCAATTACAGGAAAGACAAGAGAAAAATGGCAAGGCAGTTCCAGGAAAGACAAGACAATTTCAGGCAAGGCAAGAAATGCAAGGCAAGCCAATTCCATGCAAGGCAATTTCAGGCAAGGCAATTCCAGGCAAGGCAAGGCAAATCCAGGCAAGGCAATTTTAGCTAAGGCAAGGCAAGGCAATTTCATGCAAGGCAATTCCAGGCAAGACAGAAAAATGAAGGAAAGGCAATTTCAGGCAACGCAATTCCAGGCAAGACAAGACAAGGCAATTTCAGGCAAGGCAATTCCAAGAAAGGCCAGGTAATGAAGGCAATGCAATTATAGGCAGGGAAGTTTTAGGCAAGGGCAGACAACGCAAAGTAAGGCAGTTCCAGGAAAGACAAGACAAGGCAATTCCAGGCAAGGCATTTTCAGAAAAGGACAGGTAAGGTAAGGCAAGGCAAATTAGCCAAGGCAAGGCCATTTCAGGCAAGGGAAGGCAATGCAAGGCAAAAATTCCAGACAAGAAAAGGCAAGGCAAGTCAAGGCAAAACAATTCAAGGAGAGGCAATTGCAGAAAAGTTGATTCCAGGCAAGGCAAGGTAAGGAAAGGCAAGGCAATTCTAGGCAAGGCAATTTCAGGTAAGGCAAGGCAGAACAACTCCAGGAAGGCAATTGCAGGCAAGGCAAGGCAAGACAAAACAATTTCAGAAAGGCAATTTCAGACAAGGCATGGTAAGGCAAGACAATTTGAAACAATGAAATTCCAGGAAGGCAAGGCAAGGCAATTACAGGCAAGGCAATTACAAGCACAGCAGGGTAAGACAAGTCATGGCCAGGCAATTCCAGGCAAGGCAGGGCAATTTCAGGCAAGGCAATTCCATGAAAGGCAAGGCAAGCCAAGGAAAAGCCATCCCAGGCAGAGCAACTCCAGGCTGGGCAACACAAGAAAACAAAGAAAATTTCAGGCAAAGCAAGACAATTCCAGGCAAGTCAAATAATGTCAAGGCAAAAAAAAATTAATTCCAGGCAATGCAATTTCAGGCAAGGCAATTCCATGCAATGTAAGGTAATGCAAGGCAAGGCAAAGAACTTTCAGGCAAGGCAATCCCATGCATAGAAAGGAAAGGCAATGCAAGGCAATTCTGTGAAAGTCAATTTAATGCAAGGAAAGGCAAGGCAATTTCAGGCAAGGCAAGACTAGGCAGTGCAACTCCAGGCAGGGCAATTTTATGCAAGGCAAGTCAAGGCAATTTTATGCAAGGCAATTTTGGGCAAGGCAAATTAGCCAAGGCAAGGCCATTCCAGGCAGGGCAATTTCAGGCTAGGCAACCCAAGGCAAAACAATAAAATTCCAGGCAAGACAAGACAAAGCAATTTCAGGCAAGGCAAGACAATTCCAGGCAAGGCAATTCTAGGCAAGGCAAGGCAAGGTAATTCCAGGCAAGGAAAGGCAATGCAAGGCAAAACAAGGCAATCCAGGCAAGGCAAGGCAAGGCAATTCAGGCAAGGCAATTTCAGGCAAAGCAATTCCATGCAAGGCAAGGCAATTCCAGGAAGGCAAGACAATTCCATGCAAAGAAAACAAGGCAATGCAAGGCAAGGCAATTACAGGCAAGGCCATTTCAGGCAAGGCAAAGCAAGGCAAGACAAGACAATTTCAGGCAAGACAAGACAAGGCAATTTCAGGCAAGGCAAGGAAGGCAAGGCAATTTCAGGCAAGGCAAAGCAAGGCAATGCAAGGCAATTACAGGCAAGGCAATTTCAGGCAAAGCAATTCCAGGCAAGACAATTCCAGGAAGGCAAGGCAAGGCAAGGCAATTCCATGCAAGGCAAGGTAAGGCAAGGCAAGGCAATTCTAGGCAAGGCAATTTCAGGTAAGGCAAGGAAAGGCAAGGCAAGACAAAACAATTCCAGGCAATGCAATTCCAGGCAAGACAAGGCAAGGCAAGACAAGAAAAGGCAAGGCAAAACAATTCCAGGCAAGGCAAGGCAAGGCAATTCATGCAAGGCAATTCCAGGCAAGGCAAGGCAAGACAAGGCAAGGCAAGGCAATTCCAGGCAAGACAAGGCAATTTCAGGTAAGGCAAGGCAAAACAATTCCAGGCAAGGCAATTGCAGGCAAGGCAAGGCAAGACAAAACAATTTCAGAAAGGCAATTTCAGGCAAGGCAAGGTAAGGCAAGGCAATTCCATGAAAGGCAAGGCAATTCCAGGAAGGCAAGGCAAGGCAATTTTAGCTAAGGCAAGGCAATTCCAGGCAAAGCAAGGCAAGGCAAGTCAAGGCAAGGCAATTCCAGGCAAGGCAGGGCAAGGCAAGGCAAGGCAATGCAATTCAAGGCAAGGCAATTCCAGACAAGGCAATTTCAAGCAAGGCAATTCCAGGTAAGGCAAGGCAAGGCAATTTTAGGCAAGACAATTTCAGACAAGGCAAGGCAAGGCAATTCGAGGCAAGACAATTCCAGGCAAGGCAAGTCAATTCCAGGCAAGACAAGACAAGGCAATTCCAGGCAAGGCAAGTCCACTCAAGCAAGGCAAGACAAGGCAATTTCAGGCAAGGCAATTCCAGGAAGGCAAGGCAATTTTAGGCAAGGTAAGGCAAGGCAATTCCAGACAAGGCAATTCCAGGCAAGGCAAGGCAAGGCAAGGCAATGCAATTCTAGGCAAGGCAATTCAAGGCAAGGCAATGCAAGGCAAGGCAAGGCAAGGTAATTCCAGGCAAAGCAAGGCAATGCAAGGAAAGGCAAGGCAAGGAAAGGCAATGCAAGGCAAGGCAATTCCATGCAAGGCAATTCCAGGCAAGGCAAGGCAAGACAAGGCAAGGCAAGGCAAAACAATAAAATTCCAGACAAGGCAATTTCAGGTAAGGCAAGGCAAAACAATTCCAGGCAAGGCAATTGCAGGCAAGGCAAGGCAAGACAAAACAATTTCAGAAAGGCAATTTCAGGCAAGGCAAGGTAAGGCAAGGCAATTCCATGAAAGGCAAGGCAATGCAAGGCAATTCCAGGAAGGCAAGGCAAGGCAATTTTAGCTAAGGCAAGGCAATTTCAAGCAAGGCAAGGCAAGGTAAGGCAAGGCAAGGCAAGGCAATTCCAGGCAAGGCAGGGCAAGGCAAGGCAAGGCAATGCAATTCAAGGCAAGGCAATGCAAGGAAAGGCAAGGCAATTTCAAGCAAGGCAATTCCAGGTAAGGCAAGACAAGGCAAGGCAATTTTAGGCAAGACAATTTCAGACAAGGCAAGGCAAGGCAATGCAAGGCAATTTCAGACAAGGCAAGTCAAGAAAAAGCAAGGCAATTCCAGGCAAGGCAATTTTAGGCAAGACAATTCCAGGTAAGGCAATGCAAGGCAAGGTAATACAATTCCAGGGAAGGCAATTTTAGGTAAGGCAAGGCAAGGCAATTCTAGGCAAAGCAAATCAAGGCAAGGCAAGACAATTTCAGGCAAAGCAATTCAAGGCAAGTCAAGGCAATTTCATGCAAGGCAATTCTAGGCAAGGCAAGGCAAGAAAAGGCAAGGCAAAACAATTCCAGGCAAGGAAAGGCAATTTCAGGTAAGGCAAGGCAAGGCAAGACAAGGCAAGGCAATGCAATTTCAGGCAAGGCAAGACAAGACAAGGCAAGGCAAGGTAAGGCAAGGCAAGTCAAGGCAAGGCAATTCCAGGCAAGGCAAAACAATAAAATTCCAGGCAAGACAAGACAAGGCAATTTCAGGCAAGGCAATTCAGGCAAGGCAAGACAAGACAAGGCAAGGCAAGACAATTTCAGGCAAGGCAATGCAAGGCAAGGCAAGGAAAGGCAAGGCAAGGCAATTCAGGCAAGGCAAAACAATAAAATTCCAGGCAAGGCAAAGCAAGGCAATTCCATACAAGGCAATTCCAGGCAAGACAAGACAAGGCAAGGCAAAACAATTCCAGGCAAGGCAATTCAGGCAAGGCAATTTTAGGCAAGACAATTCGAGGCAATGCAATTCTAGGCAAGGCATGGCAGTTAAAGGCAAGAAAAGGCAATGTAAGGCAAAACAAGGCAAATCCAGGCAAGGCAAGGCAAGGCAATTCCAGGCTAGGCAATTTTAGGAAAAGAAGTTCCATGCAAGGCAAGGCAAATCTAGAAAGGACAATTGCATGCAAAACAGGACAATGCAAGGCACGGCAATTCCAGGCAAGCATGTTCCAGGCAAGGCAAAGAAAGGCAACACAAGACAATTTCAGGCAAGACAAGACAAGGCAATTTCAGGCAAGGCAAGGGAAGGCCAGGTAATTTCAGGAAAGTCAAGCAAGTCAATACAAGGGAATTACAGGCAAGGGAATTTCAGACAAAGCAATTTCATGCAAGACAACTTCAGGAAAGGCAAGGCAAGGCAAGTCAATTTCATGCAAGTCAAGGTTAGGCTGGCAAGGCAATTCTGGGCATGGCAATTTCAGGTAAGGCAAGGAAAGGCAAGGCATGACAAGAACATTCCAGGCAATGCAATTCCAGGCAAGACAAGGCAAGGCAAGGAAAGGAAATTCCAGGCAAAAACGGCAAGGCAAGACAATTCATCACAAGGCAATTCCAGGCAAGGCAAGGCAATTCCAGAAAAGACAGTTTTAGGCAAGGTAAGGCAAGGCAATTCCATACAAGGCAATTCCAGGCAAGACAAGACAAGGAAGGCAAGGCAATTCCAGGCAAGGCAATTCGAGGCAAGACAAAGCAAGTAACAGCAAGTCAATTCCAGATGAGGCAAGACAAGACAAGTCAACGCAAAGCAATTTTAGGCAAGACAATTCCAGGTAAGGCAAGGCAAGCCAAGGTAAGAAAATTCCAGGCAAGGCAATTTTAGGCAAGGCAAAACAAAGCAAGGCAAGGTAAATCAAGGAAAAGACATTATAGGCAAAGCAATTCAAGGCAAGTCAACGCAATTTCATGCAAGGCAATTCTAGGCAAGGCAAGACAAGAAAAGTCAAGGCAAAACAATTCCAGGAATGGCAATTTCAGATAAGGCAACGCAAGGCAAGGCAAGACAATTCCAGGCAAGGCAAGACAAGGCAAAGCAACTTCAGGCAAGGCAATACCAAGGCAAGGCATGGTAAGGCAAGGCAATTCAAGGGAAGGCAATTCCAGGGAAGGCAAGTAATAGAAATTCAAGACAGAGCAATTTCAATCACAGCAGAAAAAGACAAGGCATGTGCAAGCACTTTCAGGCAAGGCAATTGCAAGCAAGGCAAAGATAGTCAAGGAAAGGCAATTCCAGAAAAGAATATTCCAGGCAAGGCATAGAAAGGCAATTAAAGGCTATTCCAGGCAAGACAATACCAGAAAAGGCAATCCTATGCAAAAATAATGCAAGGCAATGAAAAGCAATTTTGTTAAATTCAATTTCAGGCAAGGCAAGGCAATTCTAGGCAAGACAAGGCAAGGCAGTGCAATTTCAGGCAGGGCAATTTCAGGCAAGGCACAAAAAGGCAGGGAAAATTCGGTCAGAAAAATTCTGTGCAAAACAAGGCAAGGCAATTCTATGCAAGGAAATTCCAGGCAAGGCAAGCCAAGGCAAGGCCATTCCAGGCAGGACAATTCCAGGCTAGACAATGCAAGGCAATTCAAGAACATTTTAGGCAAGGCAAGGCAATTTCTGGCAAGGCAAAAAAAGCAAGGCTAGGAAAGGCAAGGCAATTCCACACAATGCAATTAGAGGCAAGTCAATTCCAGGCAATGCAAAGCAATGCAAGTCAAGGAAAGACATTCCAGGTAAGACAATTACAGGCAAGGTAATCCCATGTACAAAAAAAGCAAGGCAATCCAAAGCAGTTCCAGGAAAGCCAATTCCAGGCAAGAAAAGGCAAGGAAATTTTAGGCAAGCCAAAGCAAGGCAATACAATTTTAGGAAGGAAATTTCAGGCAAGGCAAAACAAGGCAGTGCAATTCCAGGCAGTAAAATTTTAGGCAAGGCAAGGCCATTCCAGACAGAGCAATTCAGACTAGGCAACGCAAAGCAATGCAAGAGAATTCCAGGCAAGACAATGTAATTCCAGGCAAGACAAGAAAAGGCAAGGCAATTTCAGGCAATGCAATTTCAGGGAAGGCAATTCTAGGCAAGGCAAAACAGAGAAAGTAATGGCAAGGAAAGGCCAGTCAAAACAAGGCAAATTCAGGATAGGCAATTGCAGGAAAGGCAAGTCCAGGCAAGGCAAGGCAAGATAAGGCAATTCCAGGTAAGACAATTTTATATAAGGCAAGGCAAGGCAATTTCAGAGAAGGCAAATTCAGAGAAGTCAAGAAAAGGCAACTCAAGGCACTTTCAGGCAAGGCAAGGCAAGGAAAGAAAAGGTAATTTCATAAAAGGCAATTCCAGGAAAGACAACAAAAAACAACTAAAGGCAATTCCAGGCAAGGCAATTCCAGGTAAGGCAAGGCAGGGAAATTCCAGGCAAGGCAAGGCAAAGCAAGACAAAACAATTCCAGGCAATGCAATCTCTGGCAAGTCATGTTAACGCAAGGCAATTCGAGACAATGCAATGCCAGGCAAGGCAAGGCAAGGGAATTTTAGACAAGTCAATTCCAAGCATGGCAGGGGAAGACAATGCATTTCCAGGCAATCCAATGCATGGCAATTGCAGGCAAGGCAAGGCAAGGCAAGGCAAGGCAATTTGAGACAAGGGAATTTCAGGAAAGGCAATTCCAATTAAGACAACTACAGGTAGGGCAATGCAAGGCTATTCTAGCCAATATAGCTTCAGACAAGGCACAGCAAGACTGTTTCAGGCAAATCATTTCCAGGCAAGGCAATTCGAAGCAAGACAATTCCAGGCAATGCAAGTCCACTCAAGGAAGGCAAGACAAGGCAATTCCAGGCAAGGCAATTCCAGAAAATGAAAGACAGAGCAATACCAGGCAAGACCATTCCAGGCAAGGCAAAAGAAAGGCAAGACATTTCCAGTCAAGGCAATTCCAAGCAAGACAAGGCAACAAAATTTTAGGCTTCGCAATTTCAGACAAGGCAAGGTAAAGGAATTCCAGGCAAGACAAATTCATGCAAAGAAATCCCATGCAAATAAAGGCAGGGCAATGCAGAAAATTTCAGAAAAGTCAATTCCAGGCAAGGTAAGGCAAGGCAATTCCAGACAATCACGGCAAGACAGTGAAATTCCAGGCAGAGCAATTTTAGGCAAGACAAAAAGGCAGGGCAATTTCAGACAGTAAAATTTCAGGCAAGGCAAGGCAAGGCCATTCCAGGCGGGGCAATTTTCAGCTAGGCAACACAAGGCAACGCAAAAAATTTCAGGCAAGGCAAAAAAAAAAAGGCAAAGCAAGGCAAGGCAATTCCAGACAAGGCAATCCTAGGCAAGGCAAGAAATAGCAAGGCAAGACAAGGAAAACAAGGCAAATCCAGGCTAGGAAATTGCAGAAAAGGCAATTTCAGTCAAGGCAAGGCAAGACAAGGCAATTCCAGGTAAGGTAATTCCATATAAGGAAAGGCAAGGCAATTCCAGGAAAACAAATCCAGGCAAGGCAAGGAAAGGCAACTTGAGGCAATTCCAGGCAATGCAAGGCAAGGCAAGGTAATTTCAGAAAAGACAATTCCAGGAAAGGCAACTAAAGGCAATTCCAGGCAAGGCAAGGCAAGGCAAGGCAATTCCAGACAAGGCAAGGCAAAGCAAGACAATTCCAGGCAAGGCAATTCCAGGTAAGGCGAGGCAATAAAACTTCAGGCAAAGCAATTCCAGGCAAGGTAATTTAGGCAAGTCAAGGCAGGATAAGGCAAGACAAGGCAATGCCAGGCAGATCAATTCCAGGCAAGGTAACACAAGGCAAGGCAATTACAGGCAGGGAAATTTTAGGTAAGGCAACAAAAAGAAGGGCAATTCCAGACAAGGCAAGTTAATGCAATTATAGGCAGGGCAGTTTTAGGCAATGGAAGACAATGCAATGAAAGACAATTTCAGGCAAGGCAAGGCAATTCGAGTCAAGATAATTCCAGGCAAGGCAAGTCCACTCAAGCAAGGCAAGAAAAAACAATTTCAGGAAAGGCAATTCCAGAAAATGCAAGACAGGTAAATTCCAGTAAAGGCCATTCCATACAAGGCAAGAAAATGCAATGAAAAGCAATTCCAGGCAAGGCAATTTCAGGAAAGGCAAGGTAAGAAAATTCCAGGCAAGACAATTTTAGGCAAGGCAATCTCATGCAAGGAAAGGCAAGGCAATGCAAGGTAATTTCATGAAAATCAATTTTAGGCAAGGTATGGCAAGTCAATTCCAGGCAAGGCAAGGCAAGGCAATGCAATTCCAGGCAGGGCAATTTCAGGCAAGGCAAAACAAGACAGGAAAAATCCAGGCAGGGCAACACTGGGCAAGGCAAGTCAAGGCAATTCTACTTAAGGCAATTCAAGGAAAGGCAAGGCAAGGCAATGCAAGGCCATTGCTGGCAGAGCAATTTCAGGCTAAGAAACACAAGAGAATTCCAGGCAAGGCAAGATAAAAAAGGCAAGACAGGCAAAGGCAAGGCAATTCCAGGCAAGGCAATTCCAGGCAGCTCAAGGCAATGCAAGGCAAGGCAAGACAATTTTAGGCAAGGCAATCTCATGCAAGGAAAGGCAAGGCAATGCAAGGTAATTTCATGAAAATCAATTTTAGGCAAGGTATGGCAAGTCAATTCCAGGCAAGGCAAGGCAAGGCAATGCAATTCCAGGCAGGGCAATTTCAGGCAAGGCAAAACAAGACAGGAAAAATCCAGGCAGGGCAACACTGGGCAAGGCAAGTCAAGGCAATTCTACTTAAGGCAATTCAAGGAAAGGCAAGGCAAGGCAATGCAAGGCCATTGCTGGCAGAGCAATTTCAGGCTAAGAAACACAAGAGAATTCCAGGCAAGGCAAGATAAAAAAGGCAAGACAGGCAAAGGCAAGGCAATTCCAGGCAAGGCAATTCCAGGCAGCTCAAGGCAATGCAAGACAAGGCAAGGGAATTCTAGGCAAGGTAATCTCATGCAAGGAAAGGAAAAGCAATGCAAAGCAATTTCAGGAAAGTCATCTCTAGTCAAGGCAAGGCAAGGCAAGGCAAGACATTTTCAGGCAAGGCAAGGCAAGGCAAGGCAATTCCAGGCAAGGTCATTGCAGGAAAAGTAACTCCAGGCAAAGGAATTCCAGGTAAAGCAAAGCAATCCCATGCAAGGCGATTTGAGGCAAGGCAATTCCAAGGAAAGTTAGGCAATTTTATGCAAAGCAATTCAAAGCACGGCAGGAGACAAGGCATGGCCAGGCAATTTCAGGCAAGGCAGGGCAACATAAGGCAAGGCAATTCTAAGCAAGGCAAGGAAAGGCAACTCCAGGCAATTCCAGGCAAGACAAATTCAGGCAAGGAAATCCCATGCAATGAAAGGATTGACAATGCAAAGTAATTTTGGAAAAATCAATTCCAGGCAAGGCAAGGCAAGGCAATTTCAGGCAAAGCAAGGCAAGTCAGTGCGATTCCCAGCAGGACAATTTCAGGCAAGAAAAATCAAGGGAGAAAAATCCAAGCAGAAAAATTCCAGGCAAAACAAGAGCAGGCAATTCTAGGCAAGGCAATTTCAGGCAAGGCAAGGCAAGACAAGACAAGACAAGGCCATGCCTGGAAGGGAAATTCCAGGCTAGGCAATGCAGGGCAGTGCAAAAAATTCCAGGCAAGTTAAGGTCATTCCAGGCAAGGCAAAAAAAAAAAAGGCAAGGCAAGGAAAGAAAAGGCAATTTCAGGAAATGCAATTCCAGGTAAGGCAATTTCAGGCAAGGCAATTCCAGGCAACGCAAGGCAAGGCTAGGCAATTCCGAGGAAGGCAATCCCATGAAAGGAAAGGCAACGCAGAGCAATTTCGGGAAAGTCAATTCTAGGCAAGTCAAGGCAACAAAATTCCAGGCAAGGCAAGAAAACGCAATTCCAGGTAAGGCAATTCCAGGCAAGGCAAAGCAATTCCAGGCAAGGCAAGGCAAGGCAATTTCAGGCAAAGCAAGGCAAGTCAGTGCGATTCCCAGCAGGACAATTTCAGGCAAGAAAAATCAAGGGAGAAAAAATCCAAGCAGAAAAATTCCAGGCAAAACAAGAGCAGGCAATTCTAGGCAAGGCAATTTCAGGCAAGGCAAGGCAAGACAAGACAAGACAAGGCCATGCCTGGAAGGGAAATTCCAGGCTAGGCAATGCAGGGCAGTGCAAAAAATTCCAGGCAAGTTAAGGTCATTCCAGGCAAGGCAAAAAAAAAAAAGGCAAGGCAAGGAAAGAAAAGGCAATTTCAGGAAATGCAATTCCAGGTAAGGCAATTTCAGGCAAGGCAATTCCAGGCAACGCAAGGCAAGGCTAGGCAATTCCGAGGAAGGCAATCCCATGAAAGGAAAGGCAACGCAGAGCAATTTCGGGAAAGTCAATTCTAGGCAAGTCAAGGCAACAAAATTCCAGGCAAGGCAAGAAAACGCAATTCCAGGTAAGGCAATTGCAGAAAAGCCAATTCCAGGTAAGGCAAGGCAAGACAATTCCAGCCAAAACACGGCAGGGCAAGGCAAGGCAATTCCAGGCAAGGCAATTCCACTCAAGTAAGAAAAGACCAGGCAATTTCAGGCAAGGCCATTCCAGAAAATAAAAGGCAGGGTAATTCCAGTCAAGGCAATTCCAGGTAAGGCATGGAAAGGTAAGGCAAGGCAATTCCAAGCATGGCAGGGGAAGACAAAACGTGGCCAGGATATTCCAGTCATGGCAATTGCAGGCAATGCAGGGCAAGGCAAGAAAAGGCAATTCCAGGCAAGGCAATTCCAGGCAAGGCAAGGTAAAAAACAAGGCAAATTCAGCCAAGGCAATTACAGGCAAAGCAGGACAAGGAAAAACAAGGCAATGCCAGGCAAAAATATTTAAGGCAAGGCAAAAAAAAAGGCAACTCAAGGCAATTTCAGGGAAGGCAAGGCAAGGCAAGGAAGACCATTCCATAAAGGCAATTCCAGACTAGGCAATGGAAGGCAATGAAAGGCAATGAAAGAAAATTTCAGGCAAGACAAGGCCATTTCAGGCAAGGCAAAGAAATTTAAGGCAATTCCAGGCAAGACAATGCCATTCCAGGCAAGCAAATAAAGGCAAGGCCAGAAAAGTCAAGGCAATTTCAGGCAATGCAATTCCAGACAAGGCAACTCAAGGCAAAACAAGGCAAGAAAAAAGGCAAATCCAAGCAAGGCAATTCCAGGCAAGGCAAGGCAAGGCAAGGCAATTCTGGCCTAGGTGATTGCAGGAAAGACAATTCCAGGCAAGGCAAGGCAAGACAAGGCAAATCCAGGTAAGGCAATTCCAGATAAGGCAAGACAAGGCAATTTTAAGAAAGGCAAATCCAGGCAAGGCAAGAAAAAGCAACTCAAGGCAATTCCAGGCAAGGCAAGGCAATTCCAGGCAAGGCAAGGCAAGGCAAAACAATTCAAGAAAAGGCAAGTAAAGGCAACTCAAGGCAATTACAGGCAATTCAAGGCAAAGACAACAAGGCAACGAATGGCAAGGCAATTCCAGATAAGGAGAAGCAAGGCCATTTCAGACAATGAAATTCCAGGCAAGGCAATTCTAGGCAAAGTTAGACAAGGCAAGGCAAAGCAAGACAAGACAAGGCAATGCCAGGCAAGGCAATCCCAGGCAAGGCAAGGCAATGCCAGACAAGACAATTTCAGGCAAGGTAAGGCAAGGCAGAGCAATTCCAAGCAGGGCATTTTTAGGCAAGGCAACAAAAGGCTGGGAATTTTTAGACAAGGCAAGGCAATGCAATTCTAGGCAGGGCTGTTTTGGGCAATGGAAGGCAATGCAAGGCAAGGCAATTCCAGGCAAGGCAATTCCAGGCAAGGCAAGGCAAGGGAAGGCAAGGAAAAGCAAGAAAAGGCAAAGCAAGTCAAGGCAAGGTAAAGCAAGGCAAGGCAAAAAAGGCAATTCCAAAAAAAGGCAATTGCAGGAAAGGCAATTCAAGACAAAACAAGGCAGGGAAGTAAAATTTCATGCAAGGCAATTTCAGGTAAGTCAAGGCAGGACAATTAAAGGCAAGGCAATTTCAGAAAAGGCAAGGCAAGACAAAACAATTCCAGCAAGGCAATGTCAGAGAAGGCATAGTAAGGCAAGACAATTCAAAACAAGGCAATTCCAGAGAAGGCAAGGCAAGGCAATACGAAGCACAGCAGGGGAAGAGAAGGCATGGCCAGGTAATTCCAGGAAAGGTAATTGCAGGCAAGGCAAGGCAATTCCAGGCAAGGCAATTGCAGGAAAGACAAATACAAGCAAGGCAATTTCAAGTAAGGCAAGGCAAGGCAATTCCAGCCAACACTGTTCCAGACATGGTAAGGCAAGGCAATTCGAGGTAAGGCAATTCCAGTCAAGGCAATTCCACTCAAGAAAGGCAAGCCAAGGCAAGTTCAGGCAAAGCAATTTCAGAAAATAAAAGGAAGGGCAATTCCAGGCAAGGCCATTCCAGGCAAAGCAAGGCAAGTCAATTCCATGCATGGCAGGGAAAGACAAGGCATGGCCAGTCAATTCCAGGCAAGGCAAGGCAAGGCAAGGCAAGGCAAGGAAATTCGATGCAAAGCAAATCCACTCAAGAAAGGTAAGACAATGCATTTCCAGGCAAGGCAATTTCAGAAAATAAAAGGCAGGGCAATTCCAGTTAAGGCAATTTCAGGCAAGGCAATTCCATGCAAGGCAGGGAAAGACACGGAATGGCCAGGCAATTCTAGGCATGGCAATTGCAGGAAAGGCAGGAAAAGGCAAGGCAAGGCAATTACAGGCAAAGCAATTCCAGGCAAAGCAGAGAAAAGCCATTCAAGGCAATTCCAGGCAAGGCAAGGCAATTTCAGGCAAGGCAATTTCAGTCAAGGCAATTTGAGGCAAAACAATTCCAGACAAGGCAAGTCCACTCAAGCAAGGCAAGACAAAACAATTTCAGGCAAGGCAATTCCAGGCAATGCAAGGCAACACAAGACAAGTCAAGGGAATTCCAGGCAAGGCAATCTCATGCAAAAAAAGGCAAGGCAATGAAAAGCAACTCCAAGAAAGTCAATTCCAGGCAAGGAAAGGCAAGGCAATTCCATGCATGACTATGCAGGAAAGGCAATTCCAGGCAAGGCAACTTCAGACAAGGCAAGGTAAGAAAATTTCAGGCTAGGCAATTTCAGGAAAGGCAATTCCAGGCAAGGCAAGACAATGCAAATCCAGCCAAGGCAATTGCAGGCAAATCAGGACAAGGCAAGGCAAGGCAACTCCAGGCAAGAATATTCCATTCAAGGCAAAGAAAGTCAACTCAAGGAAATTCCAGGGAAGTCAAGGAAAGAAAAGGCAAGGAAAGCAAAGGCCATTTCAAGAAGGGCAATTTCAGGCTAGGCGATGCAAGTCAATGCAAGAAAATTTCAGGCAAGGCAAGGCCATACCAGGCAAAGCAAAAAAAGGTAAGGCAAGAAAAGGCTAGACAATTTTAGGCAATGCAATTCCAGGCAAGGCAATTTCAGGCAATGCAAGGCAAGGCAAGGGAATTGCAAGCATGGCAGAGGAAGCTAAGGCAGGGCAATTTCAGGCAAGGGAAATCAAGGCAGAAAAAATCCAGACAGGAAAATTTCAGGCAAGGCAAGGCAATGCCATTACAGGCAGGGCAATTCCAGGCTAGGCAATGCAAGGCAAAGCAAGAAAATTCCAGGCAAGGCAAGGCAATTCCAATCAAGTCAAAAAGTGCAAGACAAGAAAAGGCAAGGCAATTTCAGGCAAGGCAAAACAAAACAGGGAAATTTAAGACAAGGCAATGCTAGGCAATTCCAGGAAAGACAAATCCAGGCAAGGAAAGGAAAGGCAACTCAAGGCAATTACAAACAAGGCAAGGCAATTCAAGGAAAGGCAAAGAAAGGCAACTCAGAAAACTTTCCAGCAAGGCAAGGCAAGGCAAGGCAATTTCAGGAACAGCAAGACAATTCAAGAAAAATCAAGAAAAGGCAACTCAGGGAAATTTCAGGCAATGCAAGGTAAGGCAAGGCAATTCCAGGCAAGGCAATTATAGGCAAGGCAAGGCAAGGCAGGCAGGGTAAGGCAAGACAAGGCAATTCCAGGAAAGGCAATTCCTGGCAAGGTAAGGTAAGGCAGGGCAATGCTAGGCAAGGCAATTTTAGGCAAAGAAACAAAAGGCAGGGCAATTCCAGACAAGGCAAGGCAACGCAATTCTAGGCAGGGCAGTTTTAGGCAAGGGAAGGCAATGCAAGGCAAGGCAATTCCAGGCAAGGCAAGGTAATTCCAGGCAAAGCAAGGAATGCAAAGAAAGGCAAGGCAAGAAAATGCAATTCAAGGAAAGACAATTGCATGCAAGGCAATTCCAGGCAAGGCAAGGCAAGACAAGGCAGGGAAAGGAAATTCCAAACAAGGCAATTTCAGGTAAGGCAAGGCAGAACAACTCCAGGGAAGGCAATTGCAGGCAAGGCAAGGCAAGACAAAACAATTTCAGAAAGGCAATTTCAGACAAGGCATGGTAAGGCAAGACAATTTGAAACAATGAAATTCCAGGGAAGGCAAGGCAAGGCAATTAGAGGCAAGGCAATTACAAGCACAGCAGGGTAAGACAAGTCATGGCCAGGCAATTCCAGGCAAGGCAGGGCAAGGCAAGGCAAGGCAAGGCAATGCAATTCAAGGCAAGGCAATTGCAGAAAAGGCAAATTCAAGCAAGGCAATTCCAGGTCAGAGAAGGCAAGACAATTTAAGCCAACACAGTTCCAGACAAGGCAAGGCAAGGCAATTCGAGGCAAGACAATTCCAGGGAAGGCAAGTCCATTCAAGCAAGAAAAGACAAGGCAATTCCAGGCAAGGCAAGTCCACTCAAGCAAGGCAAGACAAGGCAATTTCAGGCAAGGCAATTCCAGAAAATGAAAGGCAGGACAATTTCAGTCAAGGCCATTCATGGCAAGGCAAGGCAAGGCAAGGCAAGGCAAGGCAAAACAATTTCAAGCATAAAATAATTTCAAGTTTTCTTGTTTTCAAGGAAAACAAGATATGTCCAGGCAATTTCAGGCATGGAAATTGCAGGCAAGGCAAGGCAAGGCAATTTAAAACAAGGATATTTTAGGCAAGGTAAGGAAAGGCAACCTAAGGCAATTCCAGGCAAGGCAAGGCAATTTCAGGCAAAGGTAATTCCAGGCAAGAGAAGGCAATTTGAGGCAAAGCAATTCCAGGCGAGGCAAGTCCACTTAAGCAAGGAAAGACAAAACAATTCCAGGCAAGCCAATTTCAGGCAAGGTAATTTCATGCAAGACAATTTTAGAAAAGACAAGGAAAGGAAAGGCAATTTCAAGCAAGGCAACATAAGGCAAGGCAAGGCAATTCTGGGCATGGCAACTCCAGGTAAGGCAAGATAGGCCACACAAGGCAAGGAAATTCCATGCAAGGCAATTCCAGGCAAGAAAAGACAAGGAAGGTAAGGCAAATCCAGGAAACGCAATTCCAGGCAAGGCAAGGCAAGGCAAGGCAAATAAAGGCAAGGCAATTTGAGGAAAGGCAAAGCAAGTAAAAGCAAGAAAATTTCAGCCAAGGTAAGGCAAGACAAGTCAAGGCAAGGCAATTTCAGGCAAAGCAATTCTAGGTAAGGCAAGGCAAGTCAAGACAAGGCAAAGCAAGGCAAGTCAAGGAAAAAACATTACAGGCAAAGCAATTCCAAGCAAGGCAATGCAATTTCAAGCAAGGCAATTCTAGACAAGGCAAAGCAAGGCAAGTCAAGATAAAACAATTCCAGGCAAGGCAATTCCAGGTAAGGCAAGGCAAGGTAAAGCAAGGCAATTCCAGTCAAAATAATTTTGGACAAGACAAGGCAATTCCAGGCATAGCAAGACAAGGCAAAAAAAAAATTTTTAGGCAAGGCAAAGCAATTCCAGGCAAGGCAATTCCAGTCAAATAAATTTCAGCCAAAAAAATCAATTTCAGGCATAGCAAGGCAAGGCAAAACAATTTCAGGCAAGCCAAAGCAATTCCAGTCAAGGCAATTCTATGCAAGGTAAGAAAAATCAAGGTAAGGCAATTCCAGTCAAGGCAATTTTAGTAAACGCTACATAAGGCAAGGCAAAACAATTTCATACAAGGCAAAACAAGGCAATGCAATGCAAGGCAAATCCATGCAAGGCAATTCCAGGCAAGGCAAGGCAAGTCAGCGCAAGGCAATTCCAGGCAAGACAAGACAAAGAAGGCAAGGCAATTCCAGGCACCACAATTTTAGGCAAGACCAGACAAGGTAATTCCAGGCAAGGCAATTCCAGGAAAGCCCAGGTAAGGCAAGGCAATGCAATTCTAGGCAGGTCAGTTTTAGGCAAAAGAAGTCAATGCAAGACCAGGCAAGTCAAGGCAATTCAATGAAAGGCAATTGCAGAAAATGCATTTCCAGGCAAGGCAAGGCAAGACAATGAAGGGAAACAAAATTTTAAGCAAGACCAATACAGGAAAGGCAGAGTAGGGCAATTTTAGACAAGGAAATTTCAGGCAAGGCAAGGCAAGGCATGGCAAGACAAAACAATTCCAGGCAAGGCAAAACAATTCCAGGCAAGGCAAAGCAAGGCAATTACAGGCTAGGCAATTGCAAGAATCACAATTCCAAGGAAGACAAGACAAGACAAGGCAAATCCAGGCAACACAATTACAGGCAAAGCAGGACAAATCAAGGCAAGGCAATTTCAGGCAAAGTACAGAAAGGAAACTCAAGCAATTCCATGCAAGGCAAGGCAAGGTAAGGCAACACCAGGCAAAGCAAGACAAGAAACTGCAAGGAAAGTCAATTTCAGGCAAAACAATTCTAAGCAAGGCAAGGAAAATCAAGACAATTTCAGGCAAGGGAATACCAGGCAAGGTAATTCCAGGAAAGACAGTCAAGGCAAGTCAAGGCAATTCCAGAAAAGGCAATTTCATGCAAGACTATTTCAGGAAAAGCAAAGCAAACAAGGCAATTTCAGACAAGGCAAGGTAAGGCATGGCAAGCCAATTCCAGGCACAGAAATTTCAGGTAAGGCAATGAAACGCAAGGCAAGGCAAAAAATTTCAGGCAAGGCAATTCCAGGCAAGACAAGAAAGTCAACAAAAGGCAATTTTTGGCAAGAAAAGGGAAGACAATTCCAGCCAAGGCAAGGCAAGTCAAAGCAATTCCATGCACAGCAATTCCAGGCAAGGCAAGGCTATTCCAGGCAAGTCAATTTTAGGCAAGGCAAGGAAAGGCAATTCCATGCAAGGCAATTTCAGGCAAGACAACACAAGAAAGGCAAGGCAATTCCAGACAAGGCAATTCCAGCCAAAGCAAGGCAAGAAAAGGTAGGGCAAGGCAATTCAGGGCAAGTCAATTTGAGGCAAGGCAAAGCAAGTCAAAGCAAAGCAATTTCAGACATGTTGCCAGGGTGGAGTACAGTGGCACAATCTCAACTCACTGCAACCTCCACCTCTTGGGTTTAAGTTAGTCTCATATCTCAGCCCCTGAGTGGCTAGAATTGCAGGCATGTGCTAACACACCCAGCTAATTTTTGTACTTTTAGTAGAGATGGGATTTTCCTATGTTGGCCAGAATGGTCTGGATATTCTGTATCTCCTGACCTAATGATTCCTCATTTTAGCCTCACAATGTGCTGAAATTAGAGGCATGAGCCACCACTTCTGGCAAATAGTCTATTTTTAAAACAGAATTCATAGTATTTCTGCTAATTTGTAAATCAGATCAGAATATTTTATTTATGTCAATCTGCGCATGACTCTATCACTTCTCTTATTTCTTAGCATAAAACCAATGTAATAATGTAGACTAAAACCCTATGATCTGATTCCAATACATTCTTAGTCCTGATCTTCCAGAAACTTCTTTTTCAGTGTACCCCAGTCCTTCTCCCCTCCTTTCTCAAAGTTGAACATTTGCAGCTCTTTGTACCCTCTTTTCTCTTTGGGATGTAATGCCCCTGAATAACTTCGGATCCTTCCTTTCGGGTCTGTAGAGGACCCCAATGAGGCCTTCAGAAGTTTTGGTAGTAAATGGTACATCTACTTTCACCCTTATCTGTCAGAATCTCCTTAGCTTTCTGGTTTTGTTGTGATTGCCAAATAGGTGTTGAATATCATCTATTACAATAAAATGTTATATATTTTTTACCACATATTTATTAATCGATTGTCTCTCCTAATAAGATTGCTAATATGTGGGAGTTGGGATTTTATTTGCTTAATTCACTTCTATCTACACATACACATGTATACACACCACAAAATAAGCAAAATGGGCCAGGTGTGGTGGCTCACCCCTGTAATTCTATCACCTTGGGGAGCCACAGTTGGTAGATAATGTGAGTTCAAAGGTTTGAGATCAGCCTGGCCAACATGGCAAAAGCTCGTCTCTTCTAAATATACAAACATTAGCTGGGTGTGGTGGCACATGCCTGTAATTCCAGCTACTTGGGAGGCTTAGGCAAGAGAATCACTTGAATCCAGGAGGCAAGATTGCAGTGAGCCAAAATCTCGCCACTGTACTCCAGCCTGTGTAACAGACTGAGACTTCGTCTTGAAAAAACAAACAAACAAACAAAAAACAACAAAACAAAAAACAAAAATAAACAACATAAATATGTAACTAGTAAAAACATAGGAAGCAACTTTAATCTGTATACTTCTATGAATGAAGGAAATGTATCAAAATCAGTCAGTGGGGAAAAAAGCAGAATACTATCCTTATGTGCTACTATTGGGTAAAAATTATATTAATAAATAGAATGTTTAGTTTATTCTGAAATATCTCTGTATACATGCAGAAAGAATCCTAAAAGAGGAAGATAAAGAGATGCTGAATGAGTAGTAAGACAGAACTCTTATATTTTACTTTCAATATGTAATCAGTTTCTTTGATCGTGTACATGTTAGATATTTCCAAATATATACATTACTCAGAATAATAAATCTAACAAAATTTGACTATTCATGCACTGAGTATGCCCCAAAAACAGGTAAATTTGTGAAACTATAAACCAACACACATTTACTATCTACTATACTTAAAAGCTAAGTTAGGTGCTTCAAGCATATTAGAAACATGTAAATTACACTTCTTTTTAAATAGGGCAAACAATCAGGTTGAAAAGATAAGACGCAATTTTTGAAATTTTAAATAAATACCTAATATGAATTTAGAATTTTAATCCAGGAATATCTTCTGTGAATAGTACATGCATGAGTATTTTTGGGTTATCTGAGATACATTAATCTATTTTAGTATTCCAAGCATTCATACTCTAAATGAAAGGTAAAAGCACACTTCCCTGTTCTTCCTCAATAAACATAAGGATTCTGCATGTTGTTATCCAGAGTGCACAATGACCCAAGCGCTTAATGAGAAAGTGTTCAAAGAGTTATTGATGATGATGAAAAACCAGAGTATAACCAGAATACATAAGCCACATTAAGTTTGCACCATTTTTCATTTAAAGATCAGGTTGGGACAGCAAAATTATCAATAAGAGAATGTTATGAGAGTATAGTTTTTCCTCACATAGGTTGCTGTATGTGTATGCTATCCAAAAACAGGCTAAACTATCTTTATATTATTTACAACAGGAAACATGACATGAAAACTCAATCCTAGAAAACAAATGTAGAGCTCTACCAGAGAGATTTTATATTAACCTTGCTGATATCAGTTAGATGTCCGGATATTCCTCTGAGAACCAGTTCACTGTAGCTAAACAGCCTTGTGCTAGACTACATGGAACAGAAAAGTATACAGGAGGAGCCATTTATCCACAGGCTTTTCTTTTCTCGCTCCACCCTATCACTGGTCTATAGAGCCCTATTAGATGTACAATTCCCAGTAACATCACAATCATTTGGACTTTAATGAGGCCTTCAATGTCTGTTTGCAGAGCTAAAGAAGATGCAGCAAAATTCAAAAGATTACAAAACATATGACATAAAGTCAATAACACCAAAACCAATTGGAACACTATAAATGATCTGCCTGCCTTTTCAGATATTTCACTGAGATTTCAATTTGAGCTAAGGTATTGCAACCAGGGGAGCATTCCCAGCTCCCAGTTCCAAAGGTTGTTGGCCTCTCTTACCCTAAAGAATGGGTAAAGGGGCCCTGGATGCATGGTGAGCTTACCATTTAAATAAATATTGTGAATCTAAAGAGTTTTGCAGGAGAGTAATTTATTAGACAGAGAATGAGAGAGAAAAAGAGTGAGAGAGACAGCTTTTATACTGTTGTGAGAGGGGAACCTGGAGTGGGATATCCCTTCAGGTAAGAAACAGCTGAAGTTTTAATCCTTGAGTTATTCCCTCCCCATTCATGTTCTTGTCCAATGAGGGGAGTTCTTTCAAACTTCCTCTGGAGTGATTTATCTTTGAATCTGATACTGGATAGGCTACTTGGTCCACAATCCTGAGTTAGAAACCCCCTCCACCCAGAGCTTTTGAAAAGTTTTTGGGACAAAGGAGCCTCACCTGGCTTTCTCTACTTATCCCATGGGTGGGAAACCCAGAGAAAAACTTTACATTTGAAACCCTTCTTGTTCCCAGATGGATGTGTGGATCAGGGAAACTCCTGCCTTTGAAACCCCACCCTCAGGGACCCAGGAAGAGAAGTCCCTCAGTCCCCTCTCTGAACAGAAAAGTCCAACTGCTACTGGGACATGAGATTTGATCATTCTTTAACTACTTCCTGCTGAATTGGGACATAGAAAGGTCCCTGCAGTTAAGGTTTTCTCCAGAGGGTAGTCTTCCCAGGATGCAGGTTGATCCAGGGATTCACGTTAAAACTCATAAGCTAAGGACATTCGGGGTTTCATTTGCAGGACCATTTGTAGCCTTATGGTTTCAATTTTAAAAGAAATGAATTTGACAAGAAGGTTAGAGGAGAGGCCCAAAGGCAAGCAACAATAAAATGGTTGTAAACAGGTCTAGAAGTGGGAAGAGGCAGGACAGCCAGTTGTTACACAAGCTCCACAATCTTGTTTTTTTGAAGGTTTTTAGTCCTGCATTTGATTCAGTCCCGTAGTCATGTTCTGAGTCAGGATCCCAACAAGGGTTCATTCTAGGGACTGCCTGTCTACCTGTAAGGAATCTATCCTTCTCCTCTGATGTCATTTGATCATGTACTTGACTAAGGTACCATGTCCCCAAACTGTTGAGTTGCTGCTAGAGCAGCCTCTCTCTCATGGCTCTTTAGGGTCTGATTAAGCAGGAACATAAAATCTTTTCAATCTAATAGAAGGAATGACCCAGGCCCTTCAGATTATCTGTGTCCTTGTCTGGGTCATCTGAAATTTTTTCTAAGTCTACCTTGATTTACTTTAAGTCAGAAAGTGAAAAGAGAGTATGTACTTTGGTTTGGTCAAATTCTCTTTCTACTGCCTGTTGGGGACAGAGCTGGGCCATCCTAGTAGCCTTGGTGCCTTGGCCATTTTGGCCTTCCCTGACCCCCCTTGGGTTATAGGAGTTTAGGAGACCTGGTCAGCATTGGTGGAGAGAGGAGCCACAGGGAATCCTGGATATGGGACCATATCCTGAGAAGGGACCAGTAGTGTATAGGTTAAAAGCCTTACATAGCTGAGGAATATCCCTTAGAGAAAAGAAAACTTGTACACAAGGGACCTCAACCCATTTACCTTCTCTCTTATAGAAAAGGTCTAATTGTAGAAGAGTGTTATAATTTACACTTCCCTTAGGAAGCCAGTTTTCTCCACTTGGCAGAGGGTAATGTGGCCATGCTGTTTGGCAGAAAAAAATGAGCTTCTTCTTCTTCTTCAAAGATTGTGGGTCAAATTGGTCCCAGTTATCCAGGATACACTTTCAGGGTGATCTTGCCTTGGGAAGAGTCGCACCCATCTGAAATTGAACACAGGTATTTCCGCATTCCTGGTTATTCCTTGCTACTGCTAGCCCTGAGGCACCCCCATTATAGGACCTTGTAGTTTTCTTGTGCCCTAGATGCGTGACATCTTCTGGCCTCCCTCTCCATGTGCCAGGCTTAATAACGCTTACCAGTGTCATGGGCAGACCCTCACTGGCTAATGTTCTTTTTGGCGACCATAAGGACATGGGGACTGCTGGGCTTAGTGGCGCTGTACCGGTACATTCTTGAAGAACTAGGCCAGTGAGGCTTGGGCAGTAGGTGCCAATATTCCCTAGAAAATGTTCATTTAACATAGGCCTGACCATAAAACTGCCCCAGGAGGATAAACTCCTTGGGCGGGGCATCTAAGCCCAACAATATTAAAGAAGGTAATGGCTGGTCAAATGGCCAAGACCAGAACAATGCCCTCAGGACCCAGGCCTACGTTCCACCCCACTTTCCATTCTAGGAATATGCCCTAGGGTTGTGTGGCCTATAATAAACTATTTGAGACCTGCACCAGGTCTGACTACAGTATTGTAGTTGAAGAAGTTCTGCTGTACTGAGAGACGATTGTGGGCAAGACAAATTGTATGTCATTGGATTCTGGCACCACTCAGTTGGATTGGGAATCTGCGGGTGACATAAAACACAATGTCCTCTAACCTCCAGTACCCTCTGATAGACTCTGGCTTTATTAGGACATAACCCAGCACAGCAGACTAAGAGAACTGGCCCTGTATACTGAAGGGGGTCCTCATAGGTATAATCCTGAGGGCACCACAGGCAAGGGTCCCTGGACTGCCACCCCAAGAATCTCAAAGTCCTAGCAGAAAGAGTAATATCCTCATGTGTAGAAAATATCTTAGAAGAAAGAGCGGGGAATAAGTTTGCCTTGCAGTTATCTGGACCCAGGACGTTGGGGTCTGAAAGGCTGGGTGTGACTCGCATAGGTGGCTTTTTCTCAGGAGGTCTGAGCAGGGCCACAACCTCAACCAGACTGAACCGGGAGTTTGGGACTATGACCCTCTTCTCCTCCTGGTCCTCAGCTTGGCCCAGAGAAAAAATAACAGTAAGAAATGGAAGCTGGTTTGGGGCTGACCAACCCTCCCAATTCCAAAGGCTTGGAAGAGCTGGGGGTTGTTTAAGAGTCCATTCCCAGAGAGCCTGACACCCGTGTCTTTAGACCAGCACCGGGCTAATTACACTTAGATTGGCTGACAGGTGCCCAGTTTTTACCTCCTTAACAAATTTAAAAGAAGGAAAAAGAAAAATTAGCAAGTGAAATGTGTCTGATATCACTCACTACTCTAAAGTCCAAAGTTCTCCTAACTGGCTTGCCAAAAGATGTAACCAGGAGGGCATCTCCAGCTCCCAGTTCCAAAGAGATGCTTAGCCCCTCTTAACCTGTAGAATGGGGAAAGGTGCCCCAGAGGCACGGTGAGCTTACCATTCAAATAAATATCGTAGACGCAAATAAGGGAATGTGTTATCTTTCCAGGTTCACAAGGAAAAGTTGTTGTAAGGGCAGGAATTTTCCAGCGCCATGACCCACACCCATCTCTGCATCCAAGAGATTTAACAGTTTATGTTTGAATTTCAAAGGCACAAAAAGAAACTAAGAGTCAATCACTCCAGCAGAAGTTTTAAGGAACTCCTTTTATTGGCCGGGGGTCTTAGAGAAGGTGGGGGTTTTCCCACATTAAAATTCCCCTTCTTCAACACCCCTTCAGACTCCATGTTTGGACCCCTTCCATGAACACTCCCTTTGTGGAAGCTGTCTTTGTCTCTCCTTGATTTTCCTTCTGGCGCCCTCTTCCACACTGTCTTGTGAAAGCCTATCTTCCCTTCCTAAACTCCATTTATCTCTATTCCTTTCCACTCAGTGTGGAAGCTGCTTTCCTCTCCTGGATTTCATCTTTCTGGATTCTCTCACTCAGAGTAAAAGTTAACTGTTTCTTTCTGTCTCCTTCTCCTGTTTCTTTCTTTAAATAAATCACTTTCTACAAAAAGATTTAAGTCTGGCATTTACCACGCACTGTTCTGTGGTCCCCTCTCTCAATCATAAAAGAGCAGAAAACCAAAAACCTGAAATAACATCTTCTCAGGGGAACTAAGGAAACCCTAATCCCTTAAACCTCAATATTACACAAAGAGTTTTGTGGGAGAGCAATTTATTAGACTAAGAAAGAGAGAGAGACAGAGAGAGAGAGAGAGAGAGAGAGAGAGAGCTTCCATGCTGTTTTGGGAAGGGAACCTGGAGAGGAATATTTGCTCAGGTAAGGAGCAGCTGAAGTTTTAACCCTTGAGTTTTTACTCCCCAATCATGTTCTCATGTAATGAGGGGAGTTATTTATTTTTTTTTACATGCAAAATCTATTTATTGAAAACTACAAAACATTGAATATGCCATGTTCTTGGATTAGAACACAATACTGTTAAAATATAATTCTCATTCAAATAATTGTTAGAATAAATGGAATCTCAATAAGAATCACAGGAGGCTTTTTTCTGGTAGCAATTAAAAACCTTCTTCTAAAATATATATGAAAATGTGAAGGACCTAGAAAATTAAAAGCAATTTTGAAAAAGAGTAAATTGGAAAACTAATCCCTACCTTACTTCTAAGTCTTATTATAATGGTACTGGCATTGGATGGACAAATAGACCAATGCAGTACAATTACCAGTCTAGAAGTAGATCTAATTATACATAGTGATTTTATTTTTATTTAATTATTTATTTATTTATTTATTTATTTATTTATTTATTAACTTTTATTGCATTATAGGATTTGGGGTACATGTGCAGAACGTGCAAGATAGTTGCATAGGTACACACATGGCAGTGTGTTTTGCTGCCTTCCTCCCCTTCAACCACACTTGGTATTCAACCCAGGCTTTGCCCCCCAAGCCCCCCCACTGTCCCTCCCCCATTTCCTCCAACAGTCCCCAGTGTATAGTAGACTGCCTCTCTGTGTCCATGTGTTCTCATTTTTCTCACCCACCTATGAGTGAGTATATGCAGTATTTCTTTTTCTGTTCTTGTGTCAGTTTGCTGAGAATGATGTTCTCCAGATTCATCCATGTCCTTACAAAGGACACAAACTCATCATTTTTGATTGCTGCATAATATTCCATGGTGTATATGTGCCACATTTTCCCAGTCCAGTCTATCATCGATGGGCATTTGGGTTGGTTCCAGGTCTTTGCTATTGTAAACAGTGCTGCAATGAACATTCGTGTGCATGTGTCCTTAAAGTAGAACGATTTATAGTTTTTTAAATAGATACCCAGTAATGGGATTGCTGGGTCAAATGGAATTTCTATTTCTAGGTCCCTGAGGAATCGCCACACTGTCTTCCACAATGGTTGAACTAGTTTACACTCCCACCAACAGTGTAAGAGTGTTCCTATTTCTCCACATCCTCTCCAGCATCTGCTGTCTCCAGATTTTTTAATGATCGCCATTCTAAATGGCGTGAGATGGTATTTCAATGTGGTTTTGATTTGCATCTCTCTAATGACCAGTGATGATGAGAACTTTTTCTTTTTTATAGATTTTCTTCTTTTATTTTTATTTTTATTTTTTATTTTTTTAAATTGTTATTGCATTATAGGTTTTGGGGTACATGTGCAGAACGTGCAAGATAATTGCATAGATACACACATGGCAGTGTGTTTTGTTGCATTCCTCCCCTTCACCCACACTTGGTATTCAACCCAGGCTTTGCCCCCAAGCCCCCACTGTCCCTCCCCATTTCCTCCAACAGTCCCCAGTGTATAGTAGACCGCCTCTCTGTGTCCATGTGTTCTCATTTATCTCACCCACCTATGAGTGAGTATATGCAGTATTTCGTTCTCTGTTCTTGTGTCAGTTTTCTGAGAATGATGTTCTCCAGATTCATCCATGTCCTTACAAAGAACACAAACTCATGATTCTTGATTGCTGCATAATATTCCATGGTGTATATGTGCCACATTTTCCCAGTCCAGTCTATCATCGATGGGCATTTGGGTTGGTTCCAGGTCTTTGCTATTGTAAACAGTGCTGCAATGAACATTCGTGTGCATGTGTCCTTAAAGTAGAACGATTTATAGTTTTTTAAATAGATACCCAGTAATGGGATTGCTGGGTCAAATGGAATTTCTATTTCTAGGTCCCTGAAATATCGCCACACTGTCTTACACAATGATTGAACTAATTTACACTCCCACCAACAGTGTAAGAGTATTCCTATTTCTCCACATCCTCTCCAGCATCTGCTGTCTCCAGATTTTTAAAGATCACCATTCTAACTGGTGTAAGATGATATCTCAATGTGGTTTTGATTTGCATTTCTCTAATGACCAATGATGATGAGCACTTTTTCATATGTTTGTTGGCCTCATGTATGTCTTCTTTTGTAAAGTTTCTGTTCATATCCTTTGCCCATTTTTGAATGGGCTTGTTTGTTTGTTTTTTTTCTGTAAATCTGCTTGAGTTCTTTGTAAATTCTGGATATCAGCCCTTTGTCAAATGTGTAAACTGCAAGGATTTTTCCCATTCTGATGGTTGCCGATTCACTCTAGTGACTGTTTCTTTCACCGTGCAGAAGCCGTGGAGTTTGATTAGGTCCCATTTGTCTATTTTGGCTTTTGTTGCCAATGCTTTTGGTGTTTTGTTCATGAAGTCCTTGCCTACTCCTATGTCCTGAACGGTTTTGCCTAGATTTTCTTCTAGGGTTTTTATGGTGTCAGGTCTTACGTTTAAGTCTTTAATCCATCTGGAGTTAATTTTAGTGTAAGGTGTCAGAAAGGGGTCCAGGTTCTGCTTTCTGCACATGGCTAGCCAGTTTTTCCAACACCATTTATTAAACAGGGAATCCTTTCCCATTGCCTGTTTTGTCTGGTTTATCAAAGATAATATGGTTGTAGATATGTTGTGTTGCCTCCAATGCTTCTGTTCTGTTCCATTTGACCATATCTCTGTTTTGGTACCAGTACCATGCTGTTATGATTACTGTAGCCTTGTAGTATAGTTTGAAGTCTGGTAGCGTGATGCGTCCCACAATATTCTTTTTGCTTAGAATTGACATGGCTATGCGGGCTCTTTTTTGGTTCCATATGAAATTCATGGTGGTTTTTTCCAGTTCTGTGAAGAAATTTAATGGTAGTTTGATGGGGATAGCATTGAATGTGTAAATTACTTTGGGCAGTATAGCCATTTTCACAATATTGATTCTTCCTAACCACGAACATGGAATGTTTCTCCATCTGTTCGTGTCCTCTCTTATTTCGTTGAGCAGTTGTTTGTAGTTTTCCTTAAAGAGGCCCCTTACATTCCTAGTGAGTTGTATTCCTAGGTATTTTATTTTCTTTGTAGCAATTGTGAATGGCACTTCGTTCTTAATTTGGTTCTCTTTAAGTCTGTTATTGGTGTATAGGAATGCTTGTGATTTTTGCACATTGATTTTATATCCTGAGACTTTGCTGAAGTTGCTTATCAGTTGCAGGAGCTTTTGGGCTGAGGTGATGGGGTCTTCTAGGTATACTATCATGTCGTCTGCAAATAGAGACAATTTGGCTTCCACCTTTCCTATTTGAATACCCTTTATTTCTTTTTCTTGCCTGATTGCTCTGGTTAGAACTTCCAGTACTATGTTGAATAGAAGTGGTGAGAGAGGGCATCCTTGTCTAGTGCCGGATTTCAAAGGGAATGTTTCCAGTTTTTGCCCATTAAGTATGATATTGGCTGTTGGTTTGTCATAAATAGCTTTTATTACTTTGAGATATGTTCCATCAATACCAAGTTTATTGAGGGTTTTAGCATAAAGGGCTGTTGAATTTTGTCAAATGCCTTCTGCATCAATTGAGATAATCATGTGGTTTTTGTTTTTGCTTCTGTTTATGTGGTGAATTACATTTATAGATTTGTGTATGTTGAACCAGCCTTGCATCCCCGGGATGAATCCTACTTGATCATGATGGATAAGTTTTTAATGTGCTGTTGCAATCGATTTGCCAGTATTTTATTGAAGATTTTTGCATCTATGTTCATCATGGATATTGGCCTGAAGTTTTCTTTTCTTGTTGAGTCTCTGCCAGGTTTTGGTATCAGGATGATGTTGGTCTCATAAAATGATTTGGGAAGGGTTCCTCTTTTGAATTATTTGGAATAGTTTCAGAAGGAATGGTACCAGATCCTCTTTGTGTGTCTGGTAGAATTCAGCTGTGAACCCATCTGGACCTGGGCTTTCTTTGTGTGGTAGGCTCTTAATTGCTGCCTCAACTTCTGACCTTGTTATTGGTCTATTCATAGTTTTGGCTTTCTCCTGGTTTAGGCTTGGGAGGACACAGGTGTCCAGGAATTTATTCATTTCTTCCTGATTTACTAGTTTGTGTGCATAGAGTTGTTTGTAGTATTCTCTGATGATGGTTTGAATTTCTGTGGAATCTGTGGTGATTTCCTTTATCGTTTTTATTGCATCTATTTGGTTGTTCTCTTTTCTTTTTATCAGTCTGGCTAGTGGTCTGTCTATTTTGTTGATCTTTTCAAAAACCAGCTCTTAGATTTATTGATTTTTTGAAGGGTTTTTCTTGTCTCTATCTCCTTCAGTTCTGCTCTGATCTTAGTTATTTCTTGTCTTCAGCTAGGTTTTGAGCTTTTTTGATCTTGCTCCTCTAGCTCTTTCAATTTTGACGATAGGGTGTCAATTTTGGATATCTCCACTCTTCTCATGTGGGCACTTATTGCTATATATTTTCCTCTACAGACTGCTTTAAATGTGTCCCAGAGATTCTGGTACGTTGTGTCTTCATTCTCGTTGGTTTCAAAGAACTTCTTTATTTCTGCCTTCATTTCATTGTTTATCCAATCAACATTCAAGAGCCAGTTGTTCAGTTTCCATGAAGCTGTGCGGTTCTGAGTTATTTTCTGAATTCTGAGTTCCAACTTGATTGCACTATGGTCTGAGAGACTGTTTGTTATGATTTCCATTGTTTTGCATTTGCTGAGGAGTGCTTTACTTCCAATTATGTGGTCAATTTTGGAGTAGGTGTGATGTGGTGCTGAGAAGAATGTATATTCTGTGGATTTGGGGTGGAGAGTTCTGTAAATGTCTATCAGGTTTGCTTGTTCCAGGTCTGAGTTCAAGTCCTGAATACCCTTTATTTCTTTTTCTTGCCTGATTGCTCTGGCTAGAACTTCCAGTACTATGTTGAATAGAAGTGGTGAGAGAGGCATCCTTGTCTAGTGCCAGATTTCAAAGAGAATGCTTCCAGATTTTGCCCATTAAGTATGATATTGGCTGTTGGTTTGTCATAAATAGCTTTTATTACTTTGAGATATGTTCCATCAATACCAAGTTTATTGAGGGTTTTTAGCATAAAGGGCTGTTGAATTTTGTCAAATGCCTTCTCTGCATCAATTGAGATAATCATGTGGTTTTTGTTTTTGCTTCTGTTTATGTGGTGAATTACATTTATAGACTTGCGTATGTTGAACCAGCCTTGCATCCCCGGATGAATCCTACTTGATCATGATGGATAAGATTTTTAATGTGCTGTTGCAATCGGTTTGCCAGTATTTTATTGAAGATTTTTGCATCTATGTTCATCATGGATATTGGCCTGAAGTTTTCTTTTCTTGTTGAGTCTCTGCCAGGTTTTGGTATCAGGATGATGTTGGTCTCATAAAATGATTTGGGAAGGGTTCCCTCTTTTGGATTATTTGGAATAGTTTCAGAAGGAATGGTACCAGATGCTCTTTGTGTGTCTGGTAGAATTCAGCTGTGAACCCATCTGGACCTGGGCTTCTTTTGTGTGGTAGGCTCTTAATTGCTGCCTCAACTTCTGACCTTGTTATTGGTCTATTCATAGTTTTGGCTTCCTCCTGGTTTAGGCTTGGGAGGACACAGGCGTCCAGGAATTTATCCATTTCTTCCTGATTTACTAGTTTATGTGCATAGAGTTGTTTGTAGTATTCTCTGATGATGGTTTGAATTTTTGTGGAATCTGTGGTGATTTCCCTTTTATCGTTTTTTATTGCATCTATTTGGTTGTTGTCTCTTTTCTTTTTTATCAGTCTGGCTAGTGGTCTGTCTATTTTGTTGATCTTTTCAAAAAAACAGCCCTTAGATTTATTGATTTTTTGAAGGGTTTTTCTTGTCTCTATCTCCTTCAGTTCTGCTCTGATCTTAGTTATTTCTTGTCTTCAGCTAGGTTTTGAGCTTTTTTGATCTTGCTCCTCTAGCTCTTTCAATTTTGACGATAGGGTGTCAATTTTGGATCTCTCCACTCTTCTCATGTGGGCACTTATTGCTATATATTTTCCTCTACAGACTGCTTTAAATGTGTCCCAGAGATTCTGGTATGTTGTGTCTTCATTCTCGTTGGTTTCAAAGAACTTCTTTATTTCTGCCTTCATTTCATTGTTTATCCAATCAACATTCAAGAGCCAGTTGTTCAGTTTCCATGAAGCTGTGCGGTTCTGAGTTATTTTCTGAATTCTGAGTTCCAACTTGATTGCACTATGGTCTGAGAGACTGTTTGTTATGATTTCAGTTGTTTTGCATTTGCTGAGGAGTGCTTTACTTCCAATTATGTGGTCAATTTTGGAGTAGGTGTGATGTGGTGCTGAGAAGAATGTATATTCTGTGGATTTGGGGTGGAGAGTTCTGTAAATGTCTATCAGGTTTGCTTGTTCCAGGTCTGAGTTCAAGTCCTGGATATCCTTGTTAATTTTCTGTCTGGTTGATCTGTCTGCTATTGACAGTGGAGTGTTAAAGTCTCCCACTATTATTGTGTGGGAGTCTAAGTCTCTTTGTAAGTCATTAAAACTTGCTTTATATATCTGGGTGCTCCTACATTGGGTCCATATATATTTAGAATCGTTAGCTCTTCTTGTTGTATCGATCCTTTTACCATTATGTAATGACCTTCTTTGTCCCTTTTGATCTTTGTTGCTTTAAAGTCTATTTTATCAGAGATGAGAATTGCAACTCCTGGTTTTTCTTGTCTCTATCTCCTTCAGTTCTGCTCTGATCTTAGTTATTTCTTGTCTTCAGCTAGGTTTTGAGCTTTTTTGATCTTGCTCCTCTAGCTCTTTCAATTTTGACGATAGGGTGTCAATTTTGGATCTCTCCACTCTTCTCATGTGGGCACTTATTGCTATATATTTTCCTCTACAGACTGCTTTAAATGTGTCCCAGAGATTCTGGTACGTTGTGTCTTCATTCTCGTTGGTTTCAAAGAACTTCTTTATTTCTGCCTTCATTTCATTGTTTATCCAATCAACATTCAAGAGCCAGTTGTTCAGTTTCCATGAAGCTGTGCGGTTCTGAGTTATTTTCTGAATTCTGAGTTCCAACTTGATTGCACTATGGTCTGAGAGACTGTTTGTTATGATTTCCATTGTTTTGCATTTGCTGAGGAGTGCTTTACTTCCAATTATGTGGTCAATTTTGGAGTAGGTGTGATGTGGTGCTGAGAAGAATGTATATTCTGTGGATTTGGGGTGGAGAGTTCTGTAAATGTCTATCAGGTTTGCTTGTTCCAGGTCTGAGTTCAAGTCCTGGATATCCTTGTTAATTTTCTGTCTGGTTGATCTGTCTGCTATTGACAGTGGAGTGTTAAAGTCTCCCACTATTATTGTGTGGGAGTCTAAGTCTCTTTGTAAGTCATTAAGAACTTGCCTTATATATCTGGGTGCTCCTACATTGGGTCCATATATATTTAGAATCGTTAGCTCTTCTTGTTGTATCGATCCTTTTACCATTATGTAATGACCTTCTTTGTCCCTTTTGATCTTTGTTGCTTTAAAGTCTATTTTATCAGAGATGAGAATTGCAACTCCTGCTTTTTTGCTCTCCATTTGCTTGGTAAATCTTCCTCCATCCTTTTATTTTGAGCCTTTGTGTATCTTTGCGTGTGAGGTGGGTTTCTGGATACAGCACACTGATGGGTTTTGGTTTTTTATCCAATTTGCCAGTCTGTGTCTTTTGATTGGTGCATTTAGCCCATTTACATTCAGGGTTAATATTGTTATGTGTGAATTTGATACTGCCATTTTGATGCTAGCTGGCTGTTTTGCCCGTTGGTTCATGTACATTCTTCATTTTGTTGATGGTCTTTAGCATTTGGTATGCTTTTAGGATGGCTGGAACTGGTTGTTTCTTTCTATGTGTACTGCCTCTTTCAGGAGCTCCTGTAAAGCAGGCCTAGTGGTGACAAAATCTCTGAGTACTTGCTTGTTCGTGAAGGATTTTATTTTTCCTTCACTTATGAAGCTCAGTTTGGCTGGATATGAAATTCTGGGTTGAAAGCTCTTTTCTTTAAGGATGTTGAATATTGGCCCCACTCTCTTCTGGCTTGTAGAGTCTCTGCCGAGAGATCTGCTGTGAGTCTGATGGGCTTCCCTTGTGGGTGACCTGACCTTTCTCTCTGGCTGCCCTTAGTATTTTCTCCTTCGTTTCAACCCTGGTGAATCTGACGATTATGTGCCTTGGGGTTGCTCTTCTTGCAGAGTATCTTTGTGGTGTTCTCTGTATTTCCTGGAGTTGAGTATTGACCTGTCTTGCTAGGTTGGGGAAATTTTCCTGGATAATATCCTGAAGAGTGTTTTCCAGCTTGGATTCATTCTCTTCATCACATTCTGGTACACCTATCAAACGTAGGTTGGGTCTCTTCACATAGTCCCACATTTCTTGGAGATTTTGTTCATTCCTTTTGTACTTTTTCTTTAATCTTGGTTTGTTTTATTTCATTGAGTTGATCTTCAACTTCTGATATTCTTTCTTCTGCTTGGTCAATTCGGCTGTTGAAACTTGTGCATGCTTCATGAAGTTCTCGTGTTGTGTTTTTCAGCTCCTTCAATTCATTCATATTCCTCTCTAAGTTGTCCATTCTTGTTATCAATTCCTCGAATCTTTTTCAAATCTTTTTCAAGGTTCTTAGTTTCTTTGCACTGGTTTAGTACATGTTCCTTTAGCTCACTGAAGTTTCTCATTATCCACTTTCTGAAGTCTGATTCCATCATTTCGTCACATTCATTCTCCGTCCAGCTTTGTTCCCTTGCTGGTGAGGAGTTTTGGTCCTTTTTTGGAGGTGAGGTGTTTTGGTTTTGGGTGCTTTCCTCCTTTTTGCGCTGGTTTCTTCCCATCTTTATGGATTTATCCACCTGTCATCTTAGTAGTTGCTGATTTTTCAATTGGGTCTCTGTGTGGGTACTGAGATTTTTGATGATGAAGTATTTCTGTTACTTAGTTTTCCCTCTAATGGTCTATCCCCTCTTCTGTATGAGTGCTGAGGTCCACTCCAGGCCCTGCTTGTCTGGGGTATACCTGCAGCAGCTGCGGAACAGTGAGGGATGATACCAGTTTCTTCTTCTGCTGTCCTTGTTCCAGAATAATGCCAGCCAAATGTCAGTCTGATTAGTCCTTTTCTGGGGTGACTCCTTGGATATACAGGGGTCAGGGAGCTGCTTGAGGAGACAGTCTGTGCTTTATAGGAGCTCCAGTGCTGAGCTGTGAGCTCCGTTGTTCATTCAGGGTTGTTGGGAGGTTGTTTATGTCTGCTGCAGTAGAACTCATAAAACACCGCCCTTTTTTTCCCTCCCTTAGATGCTCTGTCTCAGGGAATTGGGGCTTTCTTTATGAGTATCTGTTGCACTGTCCTGCCCCACTAGGCGGCAGTCTATTCACTATTTGCCTGCCGGGGCTCTGACCTGCTAGCGTGGGTCTGCCCTGTTGCTGCTGGGCTCCCTTCTGCTGTGGAGCGCAGAGTCTCTCTGTTATGTCAGGTTGCCTTGGCAACGGCAGGCTGCATCAGTTCTGGGCGGTAATTCACTGGAGGTGGACTGTGTTAGCAATGGTGGACGCCCCTCCCTCACGGGCTGCACCATCTTAGATGCCGGCAGCAAAACTCTCAGCCCCAAGCACCTCCAGTCGCCACCCTGCTTGTCCCCGTGAGCATGGGACCTGCTGAGCCCGATCACCCAGCTCCCTGCCTCAGAGTTTGTCCTCTCTGTCTCTCTCTTCCTCTCCCCAAGCTGAAAGGTCGACTCTCTCACTGGCGCCCCAGTAGCCTGCCGATAGGGCACTGGGATCCGTGCGATCTCCTGTGCTGCTGCCCACTACCCCAGCTCAAATCACGCTTCCAAGGAAACTCCTGGTCTGGCTCATTGTCCAAATCCCATTCAATCAGATGAACATGCCAATCTGCCCTTCCAAATCTCAGATTGCCATTTTAACAGGGCACCCAGACCAGTGAGTTCTGCACCAGGTCCCGCTGCGGCGCCGGCTGAAGAGTCAGTGGGAGCCAGCTGCGTTAGCCAGCTGTGCTAGCGTCCCATGTCTCTCCCACACCTGGGACTTTCAACGCTCTGTGGGCATAAAATGAACATCCGAGAATGTGGCTAGGACTCACCCTCTGCGCCTTCACTGAGAGCTGCAATCCTGAGTCGCCTCTACGATGCCATCTTGCCTCCTCCCCCAAGCACTTTTTCATATGTTTGTTGGCCTCATGTATGTCTTCTTTTGTAAAGTGTCTGTTCATATCCTTTGCCCATTTTTGAATGGGCTTGTTTGTTTTTTTTCTGTAAATCTGTTTGAGTTCTTTGTAAATTCTGGATATCAACCCTTTGTCAGATGTGTAAACTGCAAAGATTTTTTCCCATTCTGATGGTTGCCGATTCACTCTAGTGACGTTTCTTTTGCCGTGCAGAAGTTGTGGAGTTTGATTAGGTTCCATTTGTCCATTTTGGCTTCTGTTGCCAATGCTTTTGGTGTTTTGTTCATGAAGTTTTTGCCTACTCCTATGTCCTGAATGGTTTTGCCTAGATTTTCTTCTAGGGTTTTTATGGTGTCAGGTCTTACGTTTAAGTATTTAATTCATGTGGAGTTAATTTTAATGTAAGGTGTCAGGAAGGGGTTCAGTTTCTGCTTTCTACACAAGGCTTGCCAGTTTTCCCAACACCATTTATTAAATAGGGAATCCTTTCGCCATTGCTTGTTTTTGTCTGGATAATCAAAGATAATATGGTTGTAGATATTTTGTTTTGCCTCCGATGCTTCTGTTCTGTTCCATTGGTCTATATCTCTGTTTTGGTACCAGTGCCATGCTGTTTTGATTACTGTAGCCTTGTAGTATAGTTTGAAGTCTGGTAGTGTGATGCCTCCTGCTGTGTTCTTTTTGCTTAGAATTGACTTGGCTATGCGAGCTCTTTTCTGGTTCCATATGCAATTCAAGGTGGTGTTTTTCAGTTCTGTGAAAGAATTCAATGGTAGTTTGATGGGGATAATGTTGATTGTGTAAATTACTTTGAGCAATATAGCCATTTTCACGATATTGATTCTTCCTAACCACGAACATGGAATGTTTCTACATCTGTTTGTGTCCTCTCTTATTTCGTGGAGCAGTGGTTTGTAGTTTTCCTTAAAGAGGTCCCTTACATTCCTTGTGAGTTGTATTCCTAGGTATTTTATTTACTTTGTAGCCATTGTGAATGGCAGTTGGTTCTTGATTTGGTTCTCTTTAAGTCTGTTATTGGTGTATAGGAATGCTTGTGATTTTTGAACATTGATTTTATATCCTGAGACTTTGCTGAAGTTGCTTATCAGTTGCAGGAGCTTTTGGGCTGAGGTGATGGTGTCTTCTAGGTATACTATCATGTCGTCTGCAAATAGAGACAATTTGGCTTCCACCTTTCCTATTTGAATACCATTTATTTCTTTTTCTTGACTAATTGCTCTGGCTAGAACTTCCAGTACTATGTTGAATAGGAGTGGTGAGAGAGCACATCCTTGTCTAGTGCCAGATTTCAAAGAGAATGCTTCCAGATTTTGCCCATTAAGTATGATATTGGCTGTTGGTTTGTCATAAATAGCTTTTATTACTTTGAGATATGTTCCATCAATACCAAGTTTATTGAGGGTTTTTAGCATAAAGGGCTGTTGAATTTTGTCAAATGCCTTCTCTGCATCAATTGAGATAATCATGTGGTTTTTGTTTTTGCTTCTGTTTATGTGGTGAATTACATTTATAGACTTGCGTATGTTGAACCAGCCTTGCATCCCCAGGATGAATCCTACTTGATCATGATGGATAAGTTTTTTAATGTGCTGTTGCAATCGGTTTGCCAGTATTTTATTGAAGATTTTTGCATCTATGTTCATCATGGATATTGGCCTGAAGTTTTCTTTTCTTGTTGCATCTCTGTCAGCTTTTCTTATCAGGATGATGTTGGTCTCATAAAATGATTTGGGAAGGGTTCCCTCTTTTTAGATTATTTGGAATAGTTTCAGAAGGAATGGTACCAGATGCTCTTTGTGTGTCTGGAAGAATTCAGCTGTGAACCCATCTGGACCTGGGCTTTTTTTGTGTGGTAGGCTCTTAATTGCTGCCTCAACTTCAGACCTTTTTATTGGTCTATTCATAGTTTCGGCTTTCTCCTGCTTTAGGCTTGGGAGGACACAAGCGTACAGGAATTTATTCATTTCTTCCTGATTTACTTGTTTTTGTGCATAGAGTTGTTTGTAGTATTCTCTGATGATGGTTTGAATTTTTGTGGAATCTGTGGTGATTTCCCCGTTATCGTTTTTTATGGCCTCTATTTGGTTGTTGTCTCTTTTCTTTTTTATCAGTCTGGCTAGTGGTCTGTCTATTTTGTTGATCTTTTCGAAAAACCAGCTCTTAAATTTACTGATTTTTTGAAGGGTTTTTCATGTCTCTATCTCCTTCAGTTCTGCTCTGATCTTAGTTATTTCTTGTCTTTTGGCTAGGTTTTGAGCTTTTTTGATCTTGCTCCTCGAGCTCTTTCAATTTTGATGATATGGTGTCAATTTTGGATCTCTCCACTCTTCTCATGTGGGCACTTATTGCTATATATTATTTTCTGCCGACTACTTAAATGTGTCCCAGATATTCTCGTACGTTGTGTCTTCATTCTCGTTGGTTTCAAAGAACTTCTTTATTTCTGCCTTCATTTTTTTGTTTATCCAATCAACATTCAAGAACCAGTTGTTCAGTTTTCATGAAGCTGTGCGGTTCTGAGTTATTTTCTAAATTCTGAGTTTCAACCTGATTGCACTATGGTCTGAGAGACTGTTTGTTATGATTTCAGTTGTTTTGCATTTGCTGAGGAGTGCTTTACTTCCAATTATATGGTCAATTTTGGAGTAGGTGTGATGTGGTGCTGAGAAGAATGTATATTCTGTGGATTTGGGGTGGAGAGTTCTGTAAATGTCTATCAGGTTTGCTTGTTCCAGGTTTGAGTTCAAGTCCTGAATATCCTTGTTAATTTTCTGTCTGGTTGATCTGTTTGCTATTGCCAGTGGAGTGTTAATGTCTCCCGCTATTATTGTGTGGGAGTCTAAGTCTCTTTGTAAGTTATTAAGAACTTTCCTTATATATCTGGGTGCTCCTACATTGGGTCCATATATATTTAGAATCCTTAGCTCTTTTTGTTGTATCGATCCTTTTACCATTATGTAATGACCTTCTTTGTCCCTTTTCATCTTTTTTGCTTTAAAGTCTATTTTATCAGAGATGAGAATTGCAATTTCTGCTTTTTTTTTGCTCTCCAATTGTTTGGTAAATCTTCCTCCATCCTTTTATTTTGAGCCTTTGTGTATCTTTGCATGTGAGGTGGGTTTCCTGGATACAGCACACCGATGAGTTTTGGTTTTTTATCCAATTTGCCAGTCTGTGTCTTTTGATTGTTGCATTTAGCCCATTTACTTTTAGGGTTAATATTGTTATGTGTGAATTTGATACTGCCATTTTAATGCTAGCTGGCTGTTTTGCCTGTTAGTTCATGTAGATTCTTTATTTTGTTGATGCTCTTTAGCATTTGGTATGCTTTTAGGATGGCTGGTACCGGTTGTTTCTTTCTATGTGTAGTGCCTCTTTCAGGAGCTCTTGTAAAGAAGGTCTAGTGGTGACAAAATCTCTGAGTACTTGCTTGTTCGTGAAGGATTTTATTTTTCCTTCACTTATGAAGTTCAGTTTGGCTGGATTTGAAATTCTGCGTTGAAAGTTCTTTTCTTTTAGGATGTTAAATATTGGCCCCCACTCTCTTCTGGCTTGTAGAGTCTCTGCCGAGAGATCTGCTGTGAGTCTGATGGGCTTCCCTTTGTGGGTTACCCGTCCTTTTTTTCTGGCTGCCCTTAGTATTTTCTCCTTCATTTCAACCCTGGTGAATCTGACGATTATGTGCCTTGGAGTTGCTCTTCTTGCTGTGTATCTTTGTGGTGTTCCCTGTATTTCCTGGAGTTCAGTATTGACCTGTCTTGCTAAGTTGGCAAAACTTTCCTGGATAATATCCTGAAAGTGTTTTCCAGCTTGGATTCA
>CM038393.1:18015537-18064988 GCA_021498475.1 Saguinus midas
CTAAAGGTTGACAGATAAAAGCAGCCTATAAAGCCAAGAGTGAAATAAAGAGGTTTATTCTTCTTCTAATTGCATGTTTTTAGTAAACTCAGAATCAAATAATGGAATTATGAACTGGCCATCTGAAGAAACGTGGCTCCCATTGGTACAGAAGATCCAAATTTCAGCTGTTGACAGGTAATAGAAACACTGGAACCAAAATGAAATGACTCTAATTCAGTTTTCACATCTGGAAATTTGGAAAATTGCTATCTATGCATTATATTCCTTGCACAGAGTAAGTCAACTGATACATGTAAAGTGCTTAAAACATGATTGGTGAAGCACCTGTAATCCCAGCTACTCAGGAGGCTGAGGCAGCAAATTCTTGAACCCAGGAGGCAGAGGTTGCAGTGACCTAAGATCAAGCCCCTACACTACAGCATGGGTAATAGAGCAAGACTCTGTCTCAAAACAAAAAAATATATATACATATGCCTGGTATGTAATGAGAAATAAACAAAACACTAGCTAGTATCACTTAATACTGTTATTTACTATTGATTATGGACAATTTTCTATAGAAAGTGAAGAAGCACAATGAATTTATAGTCCCAGATGAATTATTTGCTGGTCATAGAAAAAAAGCAGTTTTATAAATTGTTTGAATTAGCTAAAATGGCTTTTTTTTTACAACTTCAAAGGAGAAAGGTAGCCATTAAGTGATGAAGCTGAAGTCTTTGTTTGTCCAAATAAAGGCTAGATAAAAATGATTAGATGATAAATTAAAATATAAATAACATTATTATTACTCATGGATTAGACTGGTCAGAATTCCTTGAATTTCTGGAAATGTTTAATCAATAAAAAACTAGAAAAATGTTTTATAATGCATATACCTTTAAGTAATAATAAAATATGTTGCTTAAATGATGTTAAATTTTTCCTTATAGGTAAAATAAACAATTATAATTTTAGTCAATCTCAGGGTTAAGAAATTACTTTTTAATGTTTTTACTTTTGTGGCTATATTTTTACACTTCATCTTTGCCAAAAAGCTGAGAATCGATGTGTGTCTATATTTTTAATATCAATTTACTATGTCCAAGATTATCTAAAACCCACAGCAAATCTTGTATCTCTAGGGTGTGTATTAGTGTATAATAGCACTAATATTTTTCTGGTAGTTTATGTGATTCTACAGACTCCAGTTTTTTCTCCCAATATTTCTAATCTTTACAGATCTGTCTATCTATATCTAGTTTCCTGTATGCCAAGTATCACTGTAAAACCTTTATGTTTATCATGTTATATATAAAATAATCTCCTTATTTTGATAATGAAAACCTGGTCCAAAATGATCACTGTCCAGACTTAACATTTTTCCAACTACTTTTCCATAAAGACTCTACTAAAACAAATTAATCTTACCCTTGCCATTCCAAGAATACTAGATTTACTTCTGACAGGCATGACCACATCTGCCCCAATGTATGTATTATTTTGAGTTATTTTCTTTTTTTAATTTATTTTATTGTATTTTAGGTTTGGGGGTACATGTGCAGAACATGCAAGATATTTGAATAGGTACACACATGGCAGTGTGTTTTGCTGCCTTCCTCCCTTTCACCCATATTTGGCATTTCTCCCCAGGCTATCTTTCCCCAGCTCACCCCCAGATCACCCTCGCTGTCCCTCCCCTATTCCCCCCAATAGACCCCAGTGTGTAATACCCCCTTCCCTGTGTCCATGTGTTCTCATTTCTCCTCACCCGCCTATAAGTGTGAATATGTGGTATTTCATTTTCTGTTCTTGTGTCAGTTTGCTGAGAATGATGTTCTCCAGATTCATCCATTTTCTAACAAATGACACAAACTTATCATTTTTGTTTGCTGCATAATATTCCATGGTGTTGATGTGACACATTTTCCCAGTCCAGTCTATCATTGATGGGCATTTGGGTTGGTTCCAGGTCTTTGCTATTGTAAACAGTGCTGCAATAAACATTTGTGTGCATATGTCCTTATAGTAGAACGATTTATAGTCATTTAAATATATACCCAGTTATGGGATTGTTGGTTCAAATGGAATTTCTATTTTTAGGTCCTTGAGAAAATGCCACACTGTCTTCCACAATGGTGGAACTAATTTACACTCCCATCAACAGTGTAAGAGTGTTCCTATTTCTCCACATCCTCTCCAGCATCTGTTGTCTCCAGATTTTTTAATCATTGCCATTGTAACTGGTGTGAGATGGTATCTCGATGTGGTTTTGATCTGCATCTCTCTAATGACCAGTGATGATGAGCATTTTTTCATGTTTGTTGGCCTCATGTATGTCTTCTTTTGTAAAAGTCTGTTCATATCCTTTGCCCATTTTTGAATGGGCTTGTTTGATATGTTTGTAAATCTGTTTGAGTTCTTTGCAAGCTCTGGATATCAGCCCTTTGTCAAATGGGCAAACTAGAAAGATTTTTTCCCATTCTGATGGTTGCCAATTCACTCTAGTGACTGTTTCTTTTGCCGTGCAGAAGCTGTGGAGTTTGATTAGGTCCCATTTGTCTATTTTGGCCTTTGTTGCCAATGCTTTTTGTGTTTTGGTCATGAAGTCCTTGCCTACTCCTATGTCCTGAATGGTTTTGCCTAGATTTTCTTCTAGGGTTTTTATGGTGCCAGGTCTTATGTTTAAGTCTTTAATCCATCTGGAGTTAATTTTAGTGTAAGGTGTCAGGAAGGGGTCCAGTTTCTGCTTTCTGCACATAGCTAGCCAGTTTTCTCGACACCATTTATTAAACAGAAAATTGTTTTTGTCAGATTTATCAAAGATTGCATGGTTGTAGATATGTTGTGTTGTCTCTGATGCCTCTGTACTGTTCCATTGGTCTATATCTCTGTTTTGGTACCAGTACCATGCTGCTTTGATTACTGTAGCCTTGTAGTATAGTTGGAAGTTTGGTAGTGTGATGCCTCCTGCTGTGTTCTTTTTGCTTAGAATTGACTTGGCTATGCGGTCTCTCTTTTGGTTCCATATAATGTTTAAGGTATTTTATTTTCAGTTCTGTGAAGGTCATTGGATATGAACAAACACTTTACAAAAGAAGACATACATGAGGCCAACAAACATATAAAAAAATGCTCATCATCAGTGGTCATCAGAGAAATTCAAATCAAAACTACCTTGAGATATCATCTCATGCCAGTTAGAATGGTGATCATTAAAAAATCTGGAGACAGCAGATGCTGGAGAGGATGTAGAGAAATAGGAACACTTTTACACTGCTGGTGGGAGTGTAAATTAGTTCAACCATTGTGGAAGACAGTGTGGTGATTCCTCAAGGACCTAGAAATAGAAATTCCATTTGACCCAGCAATCTCATTACTGGGTATATATCCAAAGGACTATAAATTGTTTTTCTATAAGGACACATGCACTGTTTAAAAAGCAAAGACCTGGAACCGACACAAATGCCCATCGATTATAGACTGGACTTGGAAAATGTGGCACATATACACCATGGAATATTATGCAGCAATCATAAACGATGAGTTTGTGTCCTTTGTGGGGACATGGATGAATCTGGAGAACGTCATTCTCAGCAAACTAACACAAGAACAGAAAATGAAATACGGCATGTTCTTACTCATAGGTGGGTGATAAACAATGAGAACACATGGACACCAAGAGGGGAGCACTACACCCTGGGGTCTATTGGGAGGAATAGGGGAGGGACAGCTGTGGGTGGAGTTGGGGAAGGCTGGCATGGGGAGAAATGCCAGATGTGGGTGAAGGGGAGGAAAACAGCAAATCACACTGCCACATGTGTACTTATGCAACTATCTTGCATGTTCTGCATATGTATCTAAAAACCTAAAATGCAATAAAATAAGTTATTATTAAAATTTAATGGTATACAATTTACCAACAAAGGGAGAAAGCAAGTAAAAAAATATTTAATTCTAAGGGAAGATCTACCTTCCAAATGTTGAATGCAATGTTAATGCAAGTGCAAAATAACTATTGTTAGAGATAAAGCAAAGATTTTTGTTCTGCTCTTGAAAGAGAAATATAGAGGTCAACAAAGTAAACAATAATTTTGAATTAAAAAAATTATGCAGGATACCCATCAGTAATTCTACACAAAATAAAATACTGAGTAAAGTATTGAACATACTTTATCTGTGATGAGTACATAAAATTCAGAGGTAAATTTTTAGCTGAAATATTTAGATACATATTCAACTTAGTTTCAGTGTTGGTTTGTTTGTCAATGGTGGTGCTAGGGGGTCCTTATTGATTTAATAATGCAAATAGCTGTTGTATAATTTAATTTGGTAAGAAAGAAAATTAAAGCATAACATATTAAAGTCTCACCATAATACTTGCTTAATCAACATGGCTTACATCTTTCTCCTTGACTCTACAGTACACATTTTAGTAATTGTATACAACTAATGCTAATCTCTGCTTGATTTAATAAATATAAGTTACCTATATGTTGGTGGAGCAAAAAACTTAGAAATATAAATTCATTAATAGAATTGAACACTAATGAACTTGATCCTCCCACTCAAAGGAGAAATTAGATCTATAAAGCTGCTAAAAGACACCCAGTATCCCTTTATATATAAATATCTAAGGCCATCTGTGATACAACCATGCAAGAGTATAAGCTGAACAAAAAAGTCAGGAGCGGGTAGTGTACAATTGACAATTCTGCAAATTTATTTTTGCAATTAATGCTTCTCTTTTCTAGATTAAAAGTATTGTTGATATTACCAAGGAAATAGCAGTAAGCAAAGCAGAGAGGGTGCCAACACTTATATCTTATAAAGGCTCTTTCTTAAAAATGTTTTCTTACATTCACTCTGAAGTTATCTATAAAGGTCTATGTTCAATAAACTCATTAAGAAAGCATTATTAGATTGACACAAATTGAGGGAAAGATAAATCTTTTGACATTATCACTGGTTTCAGGGAAAAGCCCAGGTAACCCTGTTGACTGCCAAGCCTAATGATTCTAGGATCTATAGGAAATATTTCTCAGCCACACAATATAAACTGTATATATATCATAGCAAAAGTTAATCCAGAATATAGATAAATAACAGTCATAGTATAAATAGAGATCACAGAAAAATAATCTCCTGAGTATAATACTGTGGATTCTGTACAATACTGATGCACAGAAGGTTAGTGGTGAAGACGAAATGCTTGTGTGAACTACAACTTTATGCTGGTTGATGATTAACTCCTCATTTCCCTTTTCTCCTACTATCTGGAAATCACCATTTTAATCTTTGATTCTTTAAATTCAGTTATTTTCAATACTTCATAATGGCAATTATGCATCATTCTTTCTGTGTCCGTTTTATTTCCTTAGATTAATATTCTTAAAGTTCATTCATACTTTCACGTGAATGTGACATGTCCCACTGTGTTTGTGTGTGTTGTTGTTGCTGTTGGTGGTGGTGGTGGTGGCAAGCATTGTTTTTAATCAAATGCTGAGAATTTTCAAATGTTTATATGATATCCCTATGGTACTTAGGAAGAGATTATTAACAAACATCTAATTTATTGCTAATGATTTTGAAGAAATAACTTTTAATGTATTTTTAAAATCAAAATTTTGTTAAAATACTTTAGAATCTAGTTAATAAAATTTTACATATGTATGTATGTATGTATGTATGTATTTTATACCTGTTGTCATTCTAAGCAGTTTTACATTGATTTTCTTATGTAATCTTCCATATAAACTACATATCATTATTCCTATTTCATATTAAAGGGAATTGAGGCTTAGAGAAATAAAGTAATTTAGCCATGGTCATATAAGTAGTACATAGTAGAGTCTGTATTCTAACTCAGGCAAGCTGAATATAGTTAAAGAAAAAAAGTAATGACCTGTAGCTAGAGGTGTGCAAAAGTGTAGCGCAAACTACCAAGAAATTACCAATCATGATAATACAATTTTGGCTTAAAAATACTTCTTCCCTCTTAAAAATGTTATTTTACTGTGGTAAGAACACTTAATATGTCATATACCCTGTTAGTAGATTTTTAACTGCATAATGCATGATTGTCGACTCTAGGTACAATATTTTATAGATCTCTAGAGCTTATTTATCTTGATTTTCTGAAAGTTTATGCTCATTGATTATTAAGTTCTAATTTTTCTTTTCTCACAGACCCTGGCAATCATCATTCTAATCTTTAATTCTATAAATTTGACTATTTTAGATACCGCATATAAGAACAGTTAGGCATTATTGTTCTTTCTGTGCCTTGCTCATTTTCCTGGAGTAATGCTTTTAAAGTGCATTCACATTGTTACATCTTGCAGAACTTTTCTCTTTTTTAAGGCTGAGTCGTATTGTCTTACATTTATATATCACACGGTTTTTATCTACTCTGCTGCTGGACGTTAAGTTTGTTTCCATATCTCAGCTGTTGTAAATAGTGCTGTAATATGTGTGGGGTACTAATACTTCTTCAAAACATTGATTTCAATTATTTGGGGTAAATATTTAGAAGTAGAATTGCTGGATCAAACTGTTAAAATGTTCATAATTAAAAATGACCCTAAAAGTACTGTAAATGGTGTACAAAATCCTAAAATATAATCAAAGAGTTGATTATATGTGTTTTAAATTATATAGTATAGCAAGATAGATTTATAGATATGTATCTAAGTACAGACATCTATCTAAATAAATATAGAAATCTTGGTATATAATATATAATTATTATAAAAATAAAAAATATAGACTAGAATAACATGCTTCTTGTCCTTCTAGTCACTTGTAATACTTATATAGAATAACTTATGTTTGTTTCTTATTTTGTTACTTGTAATATTTAACAAGTAGGTAACAAAACACTACATATCTTCTCTATAGCTTATTTTCATACAAATATTATGCATGTAGTACAATAAAACTTGCATAAGACAAACATACGGAAATGTAATACTTTCAAAACATAATGTAAAACACTTTTCACACAAAATAATACAATACTCAAGCCATATATTTAGCAGCTGTTGACTCAGGATAAATAGTGGTAAAAAAATGGTAGCAACTATTTAATTCTTGGCTTTATCTAAGTCTGTTGAAACAGTGCACAACTTCTTTGCTGTTTTATTTCTGGGATGACATTTATATAAACGTATGAAAATTTTTTTGCTGGACTACTGAACATGAGGCTTTATTTATTTTTCTCTTTTTTTTTCCATCTGTGCTTCAGTTTAAACATTTTCTATTGACCCATCTTGTAGTTCAAAGATCTTCTGAAGTATCCTGTCTACATTTTATGCCTATCTGGTAATTCTTATTTTAAAAGACTGTGAATTTTCAAGTTCTGTAATTTTTATTTGGTTCTTTTTTATACTTCTCACTTTTGCCTTGAGGTTTTTTATTTATTTCATTATAATATTCATCTGTTACTTCAAATCACTGAATATATTTACAATAGCTCTTCTGAGATAGTAAGCCAAATCCAATATTTGGATATATTTTTATTGGTTGTTTTTATCTTCTTTTTATGCTTCAGATATATATATATATATATATATATATATATATATATATATATATATATATATATATATATATATATATATATATATATATATATATATATATATATATATATATATATATATGAAGAAACTGATTTATTAAGCAGAGATAAACAGAGAGAAGTAGTGAGAGCTCACACGCTCTTGTGGGCAAGAATCTCAGAGAGGAAAACTGAGCAGGTAAGTTACAGGGGAGTTTTAACTTTGAAGTTATTCCTGCCCCATTCATGTTTTGTTCAATGAGAAGAGTACTTTTTTTTTTGGTTTCCATTATTTTATTTAACACAGTGAACTAAATACTGGGCCTTTAAATACTGGGCTTTTTTGACATACTGTTTCAATGCTTTATTGACATTGTTTAATCTGTGCAATAATCCTCTGTATAGGTCATATAACACCTATTTTAAAAAGTAGAAATAAGGCCCAGAGAATATGAGTAAATTGCCCAAGGTCACACAGAAAATCGAAAGTGGAGATAAATTTCTAACCCAGGTTTGTCTAGCTCCGAAGCCCATGCTATTTTTTTTATTATTATTGTAATTCTTTTCTTTTTTATTATTTTTATTTTAATTCTTTTCTTTTTTTATTATTTTTATTTTTATTTTATTTTTTTAATTTTTATTGCATTATAGGTTTTGGGGTACATGTGCAGAACGTGCAAGATAGTTGCATAGGTACACACTTCACAGCTTCTGCACGGCAAAAGAAACAGTCACTAGAGTGAATCGGCAACCATCAGAATGGGAAAAAATCTTTGCAGTTTACACATCTGACAAAGGGCTGATATCCAGAATGTACAAAGAACTCAAACAGATTTACAGGAAAAAACAAACAAGCCCATTGAAAAATGGGTAAAGGATATGAACAGAAACTTTACAAAAGAAGACATACATGAGGCCAACAAACATATGAAAAAGTGCTCATCATCATTGGCCATTAGAGAGATGCAAATCAAAACCACATTGAGATACCATCTCACACCAGTTAGAATGGCGATCATTGAAAAATCTGGAGACAGCAGATGCTGGAGAGGATGTGGAGAAATCAGAACACTCTTACACTGTTGGTGGGAGTGTAAATTAGTTGAACCATTGTGGAAGGCAGTGTGACAGTTCCTCGAGGACCTAAAAATAGAAATTCCATTTGACACAGAAATCCCATTATTGGGTATATATCCAAAGGACTGTAAATCGTTCTACTATAAGGACACATGCACACGAATGTTCATTGCAGCACTGTTTACAATAGCAAACACCTGGAACCAACCCAAATGCCCAACGATGATAGACTGGACTGGGAAAATGTGGCACATATACACCATGGAATATTATGCAGCAATCAAAATGATGAGTTTGTGTCTTTTGTAGGGACATGGATGAATCTGGAGAACATCATTCTCAGCAAACTGACACAAGAACAGAAAAAGAAATACCGCATATACTCACTCATAGGTGGGTGAGAAAATGAGAACACATGGACACAGAGAGGTGGTCTACTATACACTGGGGACTGTTGGGGGAAAGGGGAGGGACAGCGTGGGGGCTGGGGGATAGCCTGGGGATGAATACCAAGTGTGGGTGAGGGGAGGAAGGCAGCAAAGCACACTGCCATGTGTGTGCCTGTGCAACTATCTTGCTCGTTCTGCACATGTACCCCAAACCTATAACGCAATAAAAATTTAAAAAAAAAAAAAGAAATAGAAATTCCATTTGACCCAGAAATCCCATTACTGGGTATATATCCAAAGGACTATAAATCGTTCTACTATAAGGACACATGCACACGAATGTTCATTGCAGCACTGTTTACAATAGCAAGGACCTGGAACCAACCCAAATGCCCAACGATGATAGACTGGACTGGGAAAATGTGGCACATATACACCATGGAATATTATGCAGCAATCAAAATGATGAGTTTGTGTCCTTTGTAAGGACATGGATGAATCTGGAGAACATCATTCTCAGCAAACTGACACAAGAACAGAAAAAGAAATACCGCATATACTCACTCATAGGTGGGTGAGAAAATGAGAACACATGGACACAGAGAGGTGGTCTACTATACACTGGGGACTGTTGGGGGAAAGGGGAGGGACAGCGTGGGGGCTGGGGGATAGCCTGGGGATGAATGCCAAGTGTGGGTGAAGGGAGGAAGGCAGCAAAGCACACTGCCATGTGTGTGCCTGTGCAACTATCTTGCTCGTTCTGCACATGTACCCCAAACCTATAACGCAATAAAAATTTAAAAAAAAAAAAAGAAATAGAAATTCCATATTATGCAGCAATCAAAATGATGAGTTTGTGTCTTTTGTAGGGACATGGATGAATCTGGAGAACATCATTCTCAGCAAACTGACACAAGAACAGAAAAAGAAATACCGCATATACTCACTCATAGGTGGGTGAGAAAATGAGAACACATGGACACAGAGAGGTGGTCTACTATACACTGGGGACTGTTGGGGGAAAGGGGAGGGACAGCGTGGGGGCTGGGGGATAGCCTGGGGATGAATGCCAAGTGTGGGTGAGGGGAGGAAGGCAGCAAAGCACACTGCCAGTGGAATTGCTGATCTCTGTTAGCATTTCACTCCTCAGTGCTGCTGTATAAAATTGGTTCTAAGACAGAAAGTCCAGGCATGTGGAGCTCATATTGTATATTTCTCTTATCAATAAATCAAATACTTGCAATATTTGTTGCCTAAGACCTGAAAACAGTTGTTTCTATGATGGGTTTAGTGTTATCATTGTTTATGGTATTCTGATGTTTATTTTCCAGCATAGCTAGAACAAAACTGCCCAAGTTACTAAAACTATAAATAAATAAATTAATTAAAAATACTTATATTATATATCTGGCTTAAGCTTCCATGCTTTTCTACTTGTAATGCTTCATTTCACTCTTCTTGTCCACGCAAATTGTGGCCTCTCTCAAGGAAAACCTTCACATGCCTTCTGTGATTAATCCATTCTATTTTATATGTAAATTTTTATGTCTATTTTTACTATACAACCTATTTGGAAGTAATCTCATATTGTTTGTTAATGTTACTTATACTATATTACTACACTAAAATATATTCTATGAAATTCTTAAATATGTTCATGTGGCTATATTTTCTTTTATGGAAATTATAGTTCACATTTATCTGTTTTTCTAACTAAAATGTAATACTCAAATATTATCTTGCAAAATATTCAGTGAATAACTTTAATTTCAATAAATTCATAGACATTATTTTAAATCATAAATGTATAAAATAAAACCACATATTTAAAATGAATTTAGTTACTAAAACTATAAATAAATTAATTAATTAAATACTCATATTATATATTTACAAGCTTCCATGTTTATTTTTGTAATTCTTCATTTCATTTTTATGTAGGTTTGTGGCCTGTCTCAAGGAAAACCTTCACATAGTTCTGTGATTAAATATGTAAATTTTTATGCTTTTTACTATACACCTATTTGGAAGTAATCTCATAGGTTTATTAATGTTACTGTTCCCCACTAAAATATATTCTTCTTAAATATGTTCATGTGGTTATAGAAAATTATAGTTTACATTGTTCTCATTTTTCCTCACCCGCCTATGAGTGAGAATATGTGGTATGTCATTTTCTGTTCTTGTGTCAGTTTGCTGAGAATGATATTCTCCAGATTCATCCATATACTTAAAAGGGACACAAACGCATCATTTTTGATTACTGCATAATATTCCATGGTGTATATGTGCCACATTTTCCCAGTCCAGTCTATCATCGATGGGCATTTGGGTTGGTTCCAGGTCTTCGCTATTGTAAACAGTGCTGCAATGAACATTCGTGTGCATGTGTCCCTATAGTGGAACAATTTACAGTCCTTTGGATATATACCCAGTAATGGGATTGCTGGGTCAAATGGAATTTCTATTTCTAGGTCTTTGAGGAATCGCCACACTGTTTTCCACAATGGTTGAACTAATTTACACTCCCATCAACAGTGTAAGAGTGTTCCTATTTCTCCACATCCTCTCCAGCATCTGTTGTCTCCAGATTTTTTAATCATCACCATTCTAACTGGTGTGAGATGGTATCTCAATGTGGTTTTGATTTGCATCTCTCTAATTACCAGTGGTGATGAGCATTTTTTATGTTTGTTGGCCTCATGTATGTCTTCTTTTGTAAAGTGTCTGTTCATATCCTTTGCCCATTTTTGAATGAGCTTGTTTGTTTTTTTTTTCTGTAAATCTGTTTGAGTTCTTTGTAAACTCTGGATATCAGCCCTTTGTCAGATGGGCAAACTGCAAAGATTCTTTTCCCATTCTGTTGATTGCCGATTCACTCTAGTGACTGTTTCTTTTGCTGTGCAGAAGCTGTGGAGTTTGATTAGGTCACATTTGTCTATTTTGGCTTTTGTTGCTGATGTTTTTGGTGTTTTGGTCATAAAGTTCTTGCCTACTCCTATGTCCTGAATGGTTTTGCCTAGATTTTCTTCTAGGGTTTTTATGGTGCCAGGTCTTATGTTTAAGTCTTTATTCCATCTGGAGTTAATTTTAGTGTAAGGTGTCAGGAAGGGGTCCAGTTTCTACTTTCTGCACATGGCTAACCAGTTATCCTAACACCATTTATTAAACTGGGAATCCTATCCTCATTGCTTGATTTTCTCTGGTTATCAAAGATTATGTGGTTGTAGATATGTTGATTTGCTTTTATTGCCTCTTTTCTGTTTCCTTGGTCTATATCTCTGTTTTGGTACCAGTACCATGCTGTTTTGATTACTGTAGCCTTGTTCTATAGTTTGATGTCTGGTATCATGATGACTTTTGCTGTGTTCTTTTTGCTTAAAATTGACTTGGCTGTGAAGGCTCTCTTTTGGTTCCATATGAAGTTCATGGCGGTTTTTTCCAGTTCTGTGAAGAAAGTCAATAGTAGGTTGATGGGGATAGAGTTGATTCTGTAAATTATTTTGGACAGTATAGCCATTTTCATGATATTGATTCTTTCTAATCATAAACATGGAATTATTCTCCATCTGTTTGCATCCTCTTTTATTTCGTTGAGCAGTGGTTTATAGTTTTTCTTGAAGAGGTCCCTTATATTCCTTGTAAGTTGTATTTCTAGGTATTTTACTCTCTTTGTAGCAATTGTGAATGGCAGTTTGTTCTCGATTTGGTTCTCTTTAAGTCTGTTATTGGTGTATAGGAATGCTTGTGATTTTTGCACATTGATTTTATATTCTGAGACTTTGCTGAAGTTGCTTATCAGTTTCAGGAGATTTGGGCTGAGGCAATGGGGTCTTCCATGTTTACTATCATGTTGTCTGCAAATAGAGACAATTTGGCTTCCACCTTTTCTATTTTAATACCCTTTATTTCTTTGCTTGCCTTATTGCTCTGGCTATAATTTCCAGTACTATGTTGAATAGCAGTGGTGAGAGAGGGCATCCTTGTCTATTGCAGGATTTCAAAGAAAATGCTTCCAGTTTTTGCACATTTATTATAATATTGGCCACTGGTTTGTTGTAAATAGCTTTTATTACTATGAGATATGTTCCATCAATACGAAGTTTATTGAGGGTTTTAGAATAAAGGGCTGTTGAATTTTGTCAAAGGCCTTCTCTGCATGAGTTGAGATAATCATGTGGTTTTTGTTTTTAGTACTATTTATATGGTGAATTACATTTATAGACTTGCATATGTTGAACCAGCCTTGCATCCCCAGGATGAATCCTACTTGATCATGATGGATAAGTTTTTCAATGTGCTGGTGCAATTGGTTTTTAGTATTTTATTGAAGATTTTGCATCTATGTTCATCATGGCCTGAAGTTTTCTTTTCTTGTTGAGTCTCTGCGGGTTTTGGTATCAGGATGATGTTGGTCTCATAAAATGATTTGGGAAGGGTTCCTCCATCCCTTTATTTTGAGCCTTTGTGTATCCTTGCATGTGAGATGGGTTTCCTGGATACAGCACACTAATGGTCTTTTTTTTTTAATTTGCCAGTCTGTGTCTTTTGATTGGTGCATTTAGCCCATTTACATTTAGGGTTAATATTGTTGTGTATAATTTGATACTGCCATTTTGATGCTAGCTGGCTGTTTTGCCTGTGAGTTGATGCAGATTCTTCATTTTGTTGATGCTCTTTAGCATTTGGTATGTTTTAGAATGGCTGGTACTGGTTGTTCCTTTCTATGTGTAGTGCCTCTTTCAGGAGCTCTTGTAAAGCAGGCCTGGTGGTGACAAAATCTCTGAGTTCTTGCTTGTTGGCAAATTATTTTTCTTCTTTCTTTTTTTTCCATCTGTGCTTCAGTTTAAACATTTTCTATTGACCCATCTTGTAGTTCAAAGATCTTCTGAAGTATCCTGTCTACATTTTATGCCTATCTGGTAATTCTTATTTTAAAAGACTGTGAATTTTCAAATGTTTATATGATATCCCTATGGTACTTAGGAAGAGATTATTAACAAACATCTAATTTATTGCTAGTGATTTCGAAGAAATAACATTAATGTATTTTTAAAATAAAAATTTTGTTAAAATACTTTAGAATTTAGTTAATAAAATTTTACATATGTATGTATGTATGTATGTATTTTATACCTGTTGTCATTCTAAGCAGTTTTACATTGATTTTCTTATGTAATCTTCCATATAAACTACATATCATTATTCCTATTTCATATTAAAGGGAATTGAGGCTTAGAGAAATAAAGTAATTTAGCCATGGTCATATAAGTAGTACATAGTAGAGTCTGTATTCTAACTCAGGCAAGCTGAATATAGTTAAAGAAAAAAAAGTAATGACCTGTAGCTAGAGGTGTGCAAAAGTGTAGCTCAAACTACCAAGAAATTACCAATCATGATAATACAATTTTGGCTTAAAAATACTTCTTCCCTCTTAAAAATGTTATTTTACTGTGGTAAGAACACTTAATATGTCATATACCCTGTTAGTAGATTTTTAACTGCATAATGCATGATTGTTGACTCTAGGTACAATATTTTATAGATCTCTAGAGCTTATTTATCTTGATTTACTGAAAGTTTATGCACATTGATTATTAAGTTCTAATTTTTCTTTTCTCACAGGCCCTGGCAATCATCATTCTAATCTTTAATTCTATAAATTTGACTATTATAGATACCGCATATAAGAACAGTTAGGTATTATTGTTCTTTCTGTGCCTTGCTCATTTTCTTGGAGTAATGCTTTTAAAGTGCATTCACATTGTTACATCTTGTAGAACTTTCCTCTTTTTTAAGGCTGAGTCGTATAGTCTTACATTTATATATCACACGGTTTTTATCTACTCTGCTGCTGGACGTTAAGTTTGTTTCCATATCTCAGCTGTTGTAAATAGTGCTGTAATATGTGTGGGGTACTAATACTTCTTCAAAACATTGATTTCAATTATTTGGGGTAAATATTTAGAAGTAGAATTGCTGGATCAAACTGTTAAAATGTTCATAATTAAAAATGACCCTAAAAGTACTGTAAATGGTGTACAAAATCCTAAAATATAATCAAAGAGTTGATTATATGTGTTTTAAATTATATAGTATAGCAAGATAGATTTATAGATATGTATCTAAGTACAGACATCTATCTAAATAAATATAGAAATCTTGGTATATAATATATAATTATTATAAAAATAAAAAATATAGACTAGAATAACATGCTTCTTGTCCTTCTAGTCACTTGTAATACTTATATAGAATAACTTATGTTTGTTTCTTATTTTCTTGTTACTTGTAATATTTAACAAGTAGGTAATACTACATATCTTCTCTATAGCTTATTTTCATACAAATATTATGCTTGTAGTACAATAAAACTTGCATAAGACAAACATACGGAAATGTAATACTTTCAAAACATAATGTATAACACTTTTCACACAAAATAATACAATACTCAAGCCATATATTTAGCAGCTGTTGACTCAGGATAAATAGTGGTAAGAAAAATGGTAGCAACTATTTAATTCTTGGCTTTATCTAAGTCTGTTGAAACAATGCACAACTTCTTTGCTGTTTTATTTCTGAAATGACATTTATATAAACGTATGAATTTTTTTTTTTGTTGGACTACTGAACATGAGGCTTTATTTATTTTTCTCTTTTTTTCCATCTGTGCTTCAGTTTAAACATTTTCTATTGACCCATCTTGTAGTTCAAAGATCTTCTGAAGTATCCTGTCTACATTTTATGCCTATCTGGTAATTCTTATTTTAAAAGACTGTGAATTTTCAAGTTCTGTAATTTTTATTTGGTTCTTTCTTATACTTCTCACTTTTGCCTTGAGGTTTTTTATTTATTTCATTATAATATTCATCTGTTACTTCAAATCACTGAATATATTTACAATAGCTCTTCTGAGATAGTAAGCCAAATCCAATATTTGGATATATTTTTATTGGTTGTTTTTATCTTCTTTTTATGCTTCAGATATATATATATGAAGAAACTGATTTATTAAGCAGAGATAAACAGAGAGAAGTAGTGAGAGCTCACACGCTCTTGTGGGCAAGAATCTCAGAGAGGGAAAACTGAGCAGGTAAGTTACAGGGGAGTTTTAACTTTGAAGTTATTCCTGCCCCATTCATGTTTTGTTCAATGAGAAGAGTACTTTTTTTTTTTGGTTTCCATTATTTTATTTAACACAGTGAACTAAATACTGGGCCTTTAAATACTGGGCTTTTTTGACATACTGTTTCAATGCTTTATTGACATTCTTTAATCTGTGCAATAATCCTCTGTACAGGTCATATAACACCTATTTTAAAGAGTAGAAATAAGGCCCAGAGAATTTGAGTAAATTGCCCAAGGTCACACAGAAAATCGAAAGTGGAGATAAATTTCTAACCCAGGTTTGTCTAGCTCCGAAGCCCATGCTCTTTTTTATTATTATTATTTTAATTCTTTTCTTTTTTTATTTTTTTATTTTTATTTTATTTTTTTAATTTTTATTGCATTATAGGTTTTGGGGTACATGTGCAGAACGTGCAAGATAGTTGCATAGGTACACACTTCACAGCTTCTGCACGGCAAAAGAAACAGTCACTAGAGTGAATCAGCAACCATCAGAATGGGAAAAAATCTTTGCAGTTTACACATCTGACAAAGGGCTGATATCCAGAATGTACAAAGAACTCAAACAGATTTACAGGAAAAAAACAAACAAGCCCATTGAAAAATGGGTAAAGGATATGAACAGAAACTTTACAAAAGAAGACATACATGAGGCCAACAAACATATGAAAAAGTGCTCATCATCATTGGCCATTAGAGAGATGCAAATCAAAACCAAATTGAGATAACATCTCACACCAGTTAGAATGGCGATCATTGAAAAATCTGGAGACAGCAGATGCTGGAGAGGATGTGGAGAAATAGGAACACTCTTACACTGTTGGTGGGAGTGTAAATTAGTTCAACCATTGTGGAAGACAGTGTGGCGATTCCTCAGGGACCTAGAAATAGAAATTCCATATTATGCAGCAATCAAAAATGATGAGTTTGTGTCTTTTGTAGGGACATGGATGAATCTGGAGAACATCATTCTCAGCAAACTGACACAAGAACAGAAAAAGAAATACCGCATATACTCACTCATAGGTGGGTAAGAAAAATAAGAACACATGGACACAGAGAGGTGGTCTACGATACACTGGGGACTGTTGGGGGGAAAGGGGGAGGGACAGCGTGGGGGGCTGGGGGCATAGCCTGGGGATGAATGCCAAGTGTGGGTGAGGGGGAGGAAGGCAGCAAAGCACACTGCCATGTGTGTGCCTGTGCAACTATCTTGCTCGTTCTGCACATGTACCCCCAAACCTATAACGCAATAAAAATTTAAAAAAAAAAAAAAGAAGAGAAAAAAAAAAAAAGAAACACATTTCTGGCAAGAGCTGCGATTAAACAATCCTGAGTAAATGGGACAATATGCTTTAATAAGAACTCTCTGCTTCTAAAACCAAAACAATGCTATGTAACAGAACGGTTGTCATTGTGTGCATTACACTTACAGAGTTAAACTCGTGTGGTGAATGGGAAGTCTGGAAACGCTTTCTATGGAGAGATCTCAAAACAGGCCTTTCCAGCAATATTCCTGCATATAACGAAATATCAGTAAAACTCTGCCTAAAACACACACACACACACAAAAAAAAAAAAAAAGAAATAGAAATTCCATTTGACCCAGAAATCCCATTACTGGGTATATATCCAAAGGACTATAAATCGTTCTACTATAAGGACACATGCACACGAATGTTCATTGCAGCACTGTTTACAATAGCAAGGACCTGGAACCAACCCAAATGCCCAACGATGATAGACTGGACTGGGAAAATGTGGCACATATACACCATGGAATATTAGTCAGCAATCAAAAATGATGAGTTTGTGTCCTTTGTAAGGACATGGATGAATCAGTAGAACATCATTCTCAGCAAACTGATACAAGAACTGAAAAAGAAATACTGCATATACTCACTCATAGGTGGGTGAGAAAAATGAGAACACATGGACACAGAGAGGCGGTCTACTATACACTGGGGACTGTTGGGCAGAATGGGGGAGGGACAGCGGGGGGTCTGAAGGAGATAGCCTGGGGATGAATACCAAGTGTGGGTGAATGGGAGGAAGGCAGCAAAACACACTGCCATGTGAGAAGAGTTCTTTCAAACTTCTTTTGGAGTGACCTATCTTTGAATTTGACTCCAGATTGGTTGGTTGGGCCCACAACAGAGTCCCCCCATTCAGGGCTTTTGGCTGGCTTTCTGAACAAAGGAAGATCATCTGGAATTTTACCTAGCACGTGTCCAGGAAAGTTAGACAAAGGATTCTAGGTCCCAAAATGGGGAGGTGGATGAAGGCATGGCACTGGGAAGTTGTTGCCTTTGAAACCACGCCCCTTGTGAACCCAGGAATAGAAGTTAATATAGTGCCTCAGTAGTTGTGCCTCTGGAAGCCCTGCACCATTTCACCTTTCTCCCCTCACTTCTATACTGTTTTTTTGTTTTGTTTTGTTTTATTGCATTTTAGGTTTTGGGGTACATGTGCAGAATGTGCAAGATAGTTGCATGGGTACACACATGGCAGTGTGTTTTGCTGCCTTCCTCCCCTTCACCCAAATTTGGCATTTCTCCCCAAGCTAACCCTCCTCATTTTCCCTCCTGCTGTCTCTCCTCTATTCCCTCAATAGACCCCAGTTTGCAGTACCCCATTCTCTGTGTCTGTGTTCTCATTTTTCCTCACCCGCCTATGAGTGAGAATATGTGGTATTTCATTTTCTGTTCTTGTGTCAGTTTGCTGAGAATGATATTCTCCAGATTCATCCATATACTTAAAAGGGACACAAACGCATCATTTTTGATTACTGCATAATATTCCATGGTGTATATGTGCCACATTTTCCCAGTCCAGTCTATCATCTATGGGCATTTGGGTTGGTTCCAGGTCTTCGCTATTGTAAACAGTGCTGTAATGAACATTCGTGTGCATGTGTCCTTATAGTGGAACAATTTATAGTCCTTTGGATATATACCCAGTAATGGAATTGCTGGATCAAATGGAATTTCTATTTCTAGGTCTTTGAGGAATCGCCACACTGTTTTCCACAATGGTTGAACTAATTTACACTCCCATCAACAGTGTAAGAGTGTTCCTATTTCTCCACATCCTCTCCAGCATCTGTTGTCTCCAGATTTTTTTATCATCACCATTCTAACTGGTGTGAGATGGTATCTCAATGTGGTTTTGATTTGCATCTCTCTAATTACCAGTGGTGATGAGCATTTTTTTATGTTTGTTGGCCTCATGTATGTCTTCTTTTGTAAAGTGTCTGTTCATATCCTTTGCCCATTTTTGAATGAGCTTGTTTGTTTTTTTTTTCTGTAAATCTGTTTGAGTTCTTTGTAAACTCTGGATATCAGCCCTTTGTCAGATGGGCAAACTGCAAAGATTCTTTTCCCATTCTGTTGATTGCTTCCTAATAAAGCTAAGTTTCTTCTTACCAACAGTTGTCTCTTGAGCATTGGTTTTTCAGGTGTCAAGTGGTCCGAACTCGAGTTTGGTTACAGTTTTGGATGAGCTAGTCAGGAGCCTCACACTCCCTGAGCTGTTCGCTCGGCTCCCAACAGATGAAGCAATTGGTCACGGCAGTGCACGAGGGCTAACTTGTTCAGATTACGGAAAGGATCTTTAGATTCCTTACAGGTGGAGCAGCACGTATGCGCACAGCAGACTGTGGCAGTACATATGGTCCTGCCCCGTCGTGCTACCAGAGGTGAGCAGCAAGCCTTCAGTAACACCAGATACTTGGTTAACCAAGCCCAAAACTGGCAAACTACAAGGACACTCCCAGTAGCTGCCAAGGCTCTCACTTTGGGAAAGTTCTCTTTTTCCCTCAACTGATGCCAGCTGCCTATTTTCACTTCAAATTAGTAAAAGGTAACAGAGTTTCTAGATTAGCTGACCAGCTGTATAACAAAGAACATCCACCAGTGTAAACATCTGTGGTCCCCTTTTCTTACCCTTTAAGCCTTTGAGGCCATTTGTGGTAGTTTTTAGAAGAAACAACTTGTAGTGACTCCGTAATGGTCTCTTACCTTGAAGGAGATTGTGTTTGGGAAGCACTTCTTTTGTTTTGATTGTTTGTGGTTTCCTTGTTACTCTGGGAGGTATTTCATAAATTATCTCTCAAAGAGAGAGTATTAGCTAACTTGTTGGCCTATAGCTATGACCTCAGGACAAAGGAAAAACAAAACAAAATGAGATTTTATTGTAATACAGCATGACAAATGTATGTGTTAGTCAGAGGAAAGGTGGCCTTTAAATAGAATCTTTGAACTTTTATACAATCTTACAGCTTGAACAGTTTTATCAAAGATCAGGTAAATGGGAAAATACCTGTTCACCTGTTTATTCTATCATGGAATAAAGATGTTTCCCAGAAAGTTTCCCAGTTAATGGTGCAAAGAGGATAGCATAAAGTTAAATCTTGTTTGCCTGTACTACCTGAGGAAGATACAGAAGGGAAAAAGAAGCAGGAGGATAGGATAATTTTATTAGTCTTAAGCCCACTTCAAGGAAATGATGCTGTGGTGTTGCAAGTGCCTTCCCTAGCACTGCCCACTCTGGCACCTGTGCAGGTTCCCATGCTGGTCCTGCTGGCATTGTACACTGAGCTGCCCCCTCCTCTGCCCACTCCCCTAGAATTTAAATAATCCAGATTTACAAGATGCAGTGCACCACCTCCCACCCTACCCAGCACATTAGGCAAGTAGGCCAGGGACAGTACTCTTTTAAGACCTGACAGGGTCTTAAATGCACAAGGCCAATGGGTTTCTCCTTTTAAGATCCAACAGGAATTAAAAGCATAGGGCCAGCCCATGGGTTATTTTTTGGATTATATTCACCTTTCTCCACTTCAGACTTAGTAAACTAAAATAAAAAATAAGGCCTTCCTACAGGGATGACCCACACACAGCACATGGCTACATTATGTACCTATATTCTCCACTCATTTCCTCACTAGGGTAGATATTCAAACACCATTAAATTTCATGATAATGGCTGGTCAAAAGAGACCACTAGATATATACAAATGCAATGATGAGGCCAGGCAGCTACTTCAGAAAGACCCAGCTGGGACCCCTGATCCCACAGGGATGATTCCCTTAATGGAGCTCAGTTGTGACCCTAACAATGAGGGACAGCCAAAACTAGAACATTACTAAAAATACGTTTCAATGGGATTGAGTTAAAGAGTACCTGAGAAGCATAGCATCAATAAAATCCATGATCTCCAACATAGGACTAATGAAAATTCAGCCACTTGGCTGGACCCAGTGTATTAGGCTTATAGGGCTGGGTATGGTGGCTCACACCTGTAATCCTAGCACTTTGGGAGGCTGAGGCGGTGAGTGCAGTGGGAATACAAAGTCAGGAGTTCAAGACCAGTCTAGGCAACACAGTGAAACTCCTGTCTCTACTAAAAATAAAAAAAAAATTAACCAGGTGTGGTGCTGTGTGCCTGTAATCCCAGATACTCGGGAGGCTGAGGAAAGAGAATTGAGTAAACCTGGAAGGCAGAGGTTGCTTTGAGCTGAGATCATATGCCAGTGCAAGACTCCATCTCACAAAGACAGGAAAAATAAAAGACTTCAGTTATAGATTTAGAGCCCCAGAACATATTTGGGCAGTCAATCTGACTTTCATCAGCCAAAGCACATCAGATATTCAAAGAAAATTGAAAAAATTAGATAGATTAAACCTCTCTCTATTGGTAGAAATTGCTTACAAATTCTTCAATGCCAGAAAAACAAGAAGAGCCAGACAAATAACCACTTTTGTAGAAAGCATTCAGAAAGGTAAAAGCAGGTGTGAGAAGAGTGAGGGACAAAACAGAATGGGATTCCCAGGAAAGATCAGTGTGCCTACTGTTGAGGATCTTGATATTAAAAGCATGATTGCTACAGGCTGTAAGGGAAAGATGACAGCAAAGAAAAGGTAAGAGATAAAAGAAAAAAAATAGAAACCAGAGAAACAAGACAGTACAACAAGATTGGGGCTCTGATAAGATTGAGGAGGCTCAGGTGCTCCCTTGATAGAGTGCAGCAAATAATCATTTCCCACAGGAGCCCTGAATACAAATGATATTGAGTATAAAACAATCGACTTCTCAGTTAATACTGAAGCAACATACAGTTTTAAATATGAAATTAACTAAAAGTACACACGATATAGTTCCAGAGACAGGAATCAACAGAAAACTGGAGTAAAGAATCCAAATTGGGAGAAAGAAAGTTAAGACCAAGTATATTTTATATGCCTAATTGCCTATTCTGTGATTAAGATGACATTTACTATGCTGAACTAAATGCTTAAGTAAACTTTTCTCCTAAAAAAATCTATTGTAAACAGTGCTGCAATGAACATTCGTGTGCATGTGTCCTTATAGTAGAACGATTTATAGTCCTTTGGATATATACCCAGTAATGGGATTGCTGGATCAAATGGAATTTCTATTTCTAGGTCTTGAGGAATCGCCACACTGTCTTCCACAATGGTTGAACTAATTTACACTCCCACCAACAGTGTAAGAGTGTTCCTATTTCTCCACATCCTCCAGCATCTGTTGTCTCCAGATTTTTAATGATCACCATTCTAACTGGTGAGATGGTATCTCAATGTGGTTTTGATTTGCATCTCTAATTACCAGTGGTGATGAGCATTTTTTTGTGTGTGTTTGTTGGCCTCATGTATGTCTTCTTTTGTAAAGTGTCTTTTCATATCCTTTGCCCATTTTTGAATGAGCTTGTTTGTTTTTTTTTTTCTGTAAATCTGTTTGAGTTCTTTGTAAACCCTGGATATTAGCCCTTTGTCAGATGTGTAAACTGCAAATATTTTTTTCCCATTCTGATGGTTGCCGATTCACTCTAGTGACTGTTTCTTTTGCCGTGCAGAAGCTGTGGAGTTTGATTAGGTCCCATTTGTCTATTTTGGCTTTTGTTGCTGATGTTTTTGGTGTTTTGGTCATTAAGTTCTTGCCTACTCCTATGTCCTGAATGGTTTTGCCTAGATTTTCTTCTAGGGTTTTTATGATGCCAGGTCTTATGTTTAAGTCTTTATTCCATCTGGAGTTAATTTTAGTGTAAGGTGTCAGGAAGGGGTCCAGTTTCTGCTTTCTGCACATGGCTAACCAGTTATCCTAACACCATTTATTAAACTGGAAATCCTATCCTCATTGCTTGTTTTTCTCTGGTTTATCAAAGATTATGTGGTTGTAGATATGTTGATTTGCTTTCAATGCCTCTTTTCTGTTTCATTGGTCTATATCTCTGTTTTGGTACCACTACCATGCTGTTTTGATTACTGTAGCCTTGTACTATAGCTTGAATTCTAGTATCATGATGACTTTTGCTGTGTTCTTTTTGCTTAAAATTGACTTGGCTGTGTGGGCTCACTTTTGGTTTCATATGAAGTTCATGGTGGTTTTTTCCAGTTCTGTGAAGAAAGTCAATGGTAGGTTCATGGGGATAGAGTTGATTCTGTAAATTATTTTGGACAGTATAGCCATTTTCATGATATTGATTCTTTCTAATCATAAACATGGAATTATGCTCCATCTGTTTGCATCCTCTCTTATTTCGTTGAGCAGTGGTTTATAGTTTTTCTTGAAGAGGTCCCTTATATTTCTTGTAAGTTGTATTTCTAGGTATTTTACTCTCTTTGTAGCAATTGTGAATGGCAGTTTGTTCTCGATTTGGTTCTCTTTAAGTCTGTTATTGGTGTATAGGAATGCTTGTGATTTTTGCACATTGATTTTATATTCTGAGACTTTGCTGAAGTTGCTTATCAGTTTCAGGAGATTTGGGCTGAGGCAATGGGGTCTTCTATGTATACTATCATGTTGTCTGCAAATAGAGACAATTTGGCTTCCACCTTTTCTATTTGAATACCCTTTATTTCTTTTCTTGCCTTATTGCTCTGGCTATAATTTCCAGTACTATGTTGAATAGCAGTGGTGAGAGAGGGCATCCTTGTCTAGTGCAGGATTTCAAAGAAAATGCTTCCAGTTTTTGCACATTTATTATAATATTGGCCACTGGTTTGTTGTAAATAGCTTTTATTACTATGAGATATGTTCCATCAATACGAAGTTTATTGAGGGTTTTTAGAATAAAGTGCTGTTGAATTTTGTCAAAGGCCTTCTCTGCATGAGTTGAGATAATCATGTGGTTTTTGTTTTTAGTACTATTTATATGGTGAATTACATTTATAGACTTGCATATGTTGAACCAGCCTTGCATCCCCAGGATGAATCCTACTTGATCATGATGGATAAGTTTTCAATGTGCTGGTGCAATTGGTTTTTAGTATTTTATTGAAGATTTTGCATCTATGTTCATCATGGCCTGAAGTTTTCTTTTCTTGTTGAGTCTTTGCCGGGTTTTGGTATCAGTACCATGCTGTTTTGATTACTGTAGCCTTGTAGTATAGTTTGAAGTCTGGTATCATGATGACTTTTGCTGTGTTCTTTTGCTTAAAATTGACTTGGCTGTGAAGGCTCTCTTTTGGTTCCATATGAAGTTCATGGTGGTTTTCCAGTTCTGTGAAGAAATTCAATGGTAGCTTGATGGGGATAGAGTTGATTCTGTAAATTATTTTGGACAGTATAGCCATTTTCATGATATTGATTCTTCTAACCATGAACATGGAATGTTTCTCCATCTGTTTGTGTCCTCTCTTATTTCGTTGAGCAGTGGTTTGTAGTTTTCTTGAAGAGGTCCCTTATATTCTTGTAAGTTGTATTCCTAGGTATTTTATTCTCTTTGTAGCAATTGTGAATGGCAGTTTGTTCTCGATTTGGTTCTCTTTAAGTCTGTTATTGGTGTATAGGAATGCTTGTGATTTTTGCACATTGATTTTATATTCTGAGACTTTGCTGAAGTTGCTTATCAGTTTCAGGAGATTTGGGCTGAGGCAATGGGGTCTTCTATGTATACTATCATGTTGTCTGCAAATAGAGACAATTTGGCTTCCACCTTTTCTATTTGAATACCCTTTATTTCTTTTCTTGCCTTATTGCTCTGGCTATAATTTCCAGTACTATGTTGAATAGCAGTGGTGAGAGAGGGCATCCTTGTCTAGTGCAGGATTTCAAAGAAAATGCTTCCAGTTTTTGCACATTTATTATAATATTGGCGGTTGGTTTGTTGTAAATAGCTTTTATTAATATGAGATATGTTCCATCAATAGGAAGTTTATTGAGGGTTTTTAGCATAAAGGGCTGTTGAATTTTGTCAAAGGCCTTCTCTGCATGAGTTGAGATAATCATGTGGTTTTTGTTTTTAGTACTATTTATATGGTGAATTACATTTATAGACTTGCATATGTTGAACCAGCCTTGCATCCCCAGGATGAATCCTACTTGATCATGATGGATAAGTTTTTCAATGTGCTGGTGCAATTGGTTTTCTGGTATTTTATTGATAATTTTTGCACCTATGTTCATCATGGCCTGAAGTTTTCTTTTCTTGTTGAGTCTTTGCCGGGTTTTGGTATCAGGATGATGTTGGTCTCATAAAATGATTTGGGAAGGGTTCCCTCTTTTTGAATTATTTGAAATAGTTTCAGAAGGAATGGTACCAGGTCCTCTTTGTGTGTCTGGTAGAATTCGGCTATGAACCCATCTGGACTTGGGTTTTTTTTATGTGGTAGGCTCTTAATTGCTGCCTCAACTTCAGACCTTGTTATTGGTCTATTCATAGTTTCGGCTTCCCCTTGGTTTAGGCTTGGAAGGACACAGGTGTCCAGGAATTTATTCATTTCTTTCTGGTTTACTAGTTTATGTGCATAGAGTTGTTTGTAGTATTCTCTGATGATGGTTTGAATTTCTGTGGAATCTGTGGTGATTTCCCTTTTATCATTTTTTATTGCATCTATTTGGTTGTTCTCTCTTTTCTTTTTTATCAGTCTGGCTAGTGGTCTGCCTATTTAGTTGATCTTTGTGACAAACCAGCTCTTGATTATATTTTTTGAGGAGTTTTTCATGAACTGTATTCTTCAGTTCTGTTCTGATCTTAGTTATTTCTTGTCTTCTGCTAGGTTTTGAGTTTTTTTTTATATTGCTCCTCTAGCTCTTTCAATTTTGATGATAGGGTGTCAATTTTGGATCTCTCCACTCTTCTCATGTGGACACTTATTGGTATATATTTTTCTCTACAGACTTCTTTAAATGTTTCCCAGAGATTCTGGTGTGTTGTGTCTTCGTTCTTGTTGGTTTCAAAGAACTTCTTTATTTCTGCCTTCATTTCATTTTTTATCCAATCAACATTAAAAAGCCAGTTGTTCAGTTTCCATGAAGCTGTGCGGTTCTGAGTTTGTTTCTGAATTCTGAGTTCTAACTTGATTGCACTATGATCTGAGAGACTGTTTGTTATTATTTCAGTTGTTTTGTATTTGCTGAGGAGTGCTTTACTTCCAATTCTGTGGTTAATTTTGGAGTAGGTATGATGTGATCCTGAGAAAATGTATATTCTGTGGATTTGCGATGGAGAGTTCTGTAAATATCTATCAGGTTTTCTTGTTCCAGGTCTGAGTTCAAGCCCTGGATATACTTGTTAATTTTCTGTCTCGTTGATCTGTCTAATATTGACAGTGGAGTGTTAAAGTCTCCCAATATTATTGTGTGGGAGTCTAAGTCTCTTTCTAAGTCATTAAGAACTTGCCTTATATATCTGGGTGCTCCTGTATTGGGTCCATATATATTTAGGAACATTAGCTCTTCTTGTTGTATCGATCCTTTTACCATTATGTAATGACCTTCTTTGTCTCTTTTGATCTTTGTTACTTTAAAGTCTATTTTCTCAGAGATGAGAATTGCAACTCCTGCTTTTTTTTTTTTTTGCTCTCCATTTGCTTGGTAAATCTTCCTCCATCCCTTTATTTTGAGCCTTTGTGTATTCTTGCATGTGTGACGGCTTTCCTGGATACAGCACACTAATGGTCTTTTTTTTTTAATTTGCCAGTCTGTGTCTTTTGATTGGTGCATTTAGCCCATTTACATTTAGGGTTAATATTGTTATGTGTGAATTTGATACTGCCATTTTGATGCTAGCTGGCTGTTTTGCCTGTGAGTTGATGCAGATTCTTCACTTTTTTGATGCTCTTTAGCATTTGGTATCTTTTTAGGATGGCTGGTACTGGTTGTTCCTTTCTATGTGTAGTGCCTCTTTCAGGACCTCTTGTAAAGCAGGCCTGGTGGTGACAAAATCTCTGAGTACTTGCTTGTTGGCAAATTATTTTTCTTTCTTCTTCACAAATGAAACTCAGTTTGGCTGGATATGAAATTCTGGGTTGAAAGTTCTTTTCTTTAAGGATGTTGAATATTGGCCCCTCTCTTCTGGCTTGTAGAGTTTCTGCCAAGAGATCTGCTGTGAGTCTGATGGGCTTCTCTTTGTGGGTGACTCGACCTTTCTCTCTGGCTGCCCTTAGTATTTTCTCCTTCATTTCAACCCTGGTGAATCTGATGATTATGTGCCTTGGGGTTGCTCTTCTTGGAATATCTTTGTGGTGTTCTCTGTATTTCCTGGAGTTGTTTGTAGTATTCTCTGATGATGGTTTGAATTTCTGTGGAATCTGTGGTGATTTCCTTTATCATTTTTATTGCATCTATTTGGTTGTTCTCTCTTTTCTTTTTTATCAGTCTGGCTAGTGGTCTGCCTATTTAGTTGATCTTTGTGACAAACCAGCTCTTGATTATATTTTTTGGGAAGTTTTTCATGAACTGTATTCTTCAGTTCTGTTCTGATCTTAGTTATTTCTTGTCTTCTGCTAGGTTTTGAGTTTTTTTTTATATTGCTCCTCTAGCTCTTTCAATTTTGATGATAGGGTGTCAATTTTGGATCTCTCCACTCTTCTCATGTGGACACTTATTGGTATATATTTTTCTCTACAGACTTCTTTAAATGTTTCCCAGAGATTCTGGTGTGTTGTATCTTCGTTCTTGTTGGTTTCAAAGAACTTCTTTATTTCTGCCTTCATTTCATTTTTTATCCAATCAACATTAAAAAGCCAGTTGTTCAGTTTCCATGAAGCTGTGAGGTTCTGAGTTTGTTTCTGAATTCTGAGTTCTAACTTGATTGCACTATGATCTGAGAGACTGTTTGTTATGATTTCAGTTGTTTTGTATTTGCTGAGGTGCTTTACTTCCAATTATGTGGTCAATTTTGGAGTAGGTGTGATGTGGTGCTGAGAAGAATGTATATTCTGTGGATTTGGGGTGGAGAGTTCTGTAAATGTCTATTAGGTTTGCTTGTTCCAGGTCTGAGTTCAAGCCCTGGATATCCTTGTTAATTTTCTGTCTCGTTGATCTGTCTAATATTGACAGTGGAGTGTTAAAGTCTCCCAATATTATTGTGTGGGAGTCTAAGTCTCTTTCTAAGTCATTAAAAACTTGCCTTATATATCTGGGTGCTCCTGTATTGGGTCCATATATATTTAGGAACATTAGCTCTTCTTGTTGTATCGATCCTTTTACCATTATGTAATGACCTTCTTTGTCTCTTTTGATCTTTGTTACTTTAAAGTCTATTTTCTCAGAGATGAGAATTGCAACTCCTGCTTTTTTTTTTTTTTGCTCTCCATTTGCTTGGTAAATCTTCCTCCATCCCTTTATTTTGAGCCTTTGTGTATTCTTGCATGTGTGACGGCTTTCCTGGATACAGCACACTAATGGTCTTTTTTTTTTTTTAATTTGCCAGTCTGTGTCTTTTGATTGGTGCATTTAGCCCATTTACATTTAGGGTTAATATTGTTGTGTATAATTTGATACTGCCATTTTGATGCTAGCTGGCTGTTTTGCCTGTGAGTTGATGCAGATTCTTCACTTTTTTGATGCTCTTTAGCATTTGGTATCTTTTTAGAATGGCTGGTACTGGTTGTTCCTTTCTATGTGTAGTGCCTCTTTCAGGAGCTCTTGTAAAGCAGGCCTGGTGGTGACAAAATCTCTGAGTTCTTGCTTGTTGGCAAATTATTTTTTTTCTTTCTTCACAAATGAAACTCAGTTTGGCTGGATATGAAATTCGGTTTGAAATTTCTTTTCTTTAAAAATGTTGAATATTAGCCCCCTCTCTCTTCTGGCTTGTAGAGTTTCTGCCAAGAGATCTTCTGTGAGTCTGATGGGCTTCTCTTTGTGGGTGACTCGACCTTTCTCTCTGGCTCCCCTTAGTATTTTCTCCTTCCTTTCAACCCTGGCGAATCTGATGATTATGTGCCTTGGGGTTGCTCTTCTTGTGGAATATCTTTGTGGTGTTCTCTGTATTTCTTGGAGTTGAGTATTGTCCTGCCTTGCTAGGTTGGGGAAATTTTTCTGGATAATATCCCAAAGACTGTTTTCCAGCTTGGATTCATTCTCTTCATCACATTCTGCTACACCTATCAAACATAGGTTTGGTCTCTACACATAGTCCCACATTTCTTGGAGATTTTGTTCATTCCTTTTTGCTCTTTTTCTCTAATCTTAGTTTCTCATTTTATTTTATTGAGTGGATCTTTGACTTCTGATATTTTTTCTTCTGCTTGTTCAATTCAGCTGTTGAAACTTGTGCATACTTCATGAAGTTCTAGTGTTGTGTTTTTCATCTCCTTCAATTCATTCATATTTCTCTCTAAGTTGTCCATTCTTGTTATCATTTCCTCGAATCTTTTTTCAAATCTTTTTTCAATGTTCTCAGTTTATTTGCATTGATTTAGAACATGTTTTTTTACCTCACTGAAGTTTCTCATTATCCACCTTCTGAAGTCTGATTCTGTCATTTTGTTGATGCTCTTTAGCATTTGGTATGTTTTAGAATGGCTGGTACTGGTTGTTCCTTTCTATGTGTAGTGCCTCTTTCAGGAGCTCTTGTAAAGCAGGCCTGGTGGTGACAAAATCTCTGAGTTCTTGCTTGTTGGCAAATTATTTTTTTCTTTCTTCACAAATGAAACTCAGTTTGGCTGGATATGAAATTCTGGGTTGAAAGTTCTTTTCTTTAAGGATGTTGAATATTGGCCCCCTCTCTTCTGGCTTGTAGAGTTTCTGCCAAGAGATCTGCTGTGAGTCTGATGGGCTTCCCTTTGTGGGTGACCCGACCTTTCTCTCTGGCTGCCCTTAGTATTTTCTCCTTCATTTCAACCCTGGCGAATCTGATGATTATGTTCCTTGGGGTTGCTCTTCTTTTGGAATATCTTTGTGGTGTTCTCTGTATTTCTTGGAGTTGAGTATTGTCCTGCCTTACTAGGTTGGGGAAATTTTTCTGGATAATATCCTGAAGAGTGTTTTCCAGCTTGGATTCATTCTCTTCATCACATTCTGCTACACCTATCAAACATAGGTTTGGTCTCTACACATAGTCCCACATTTCTTGGAGATTTTGTTCATTCCTTTTTGCTCTTTTTCTCTAATCTTGGTTTCTCATTTTATTTCATTGAGTGAATCTTTGACTTCTGATATTTTTTCTTCTGCTTGTTCAATTCAGCTGTTGAAACTTGTGCATGCTTCATGAAGTTCTAGTGTTGTTTTTCAGCTCCTTCAATTCATTCATATTCCTCTCTAAGTTGTCCATTCTTGTTATCATTTCCTCGAATCTTTTTTCAAATCTTTTTTCAATGTTCTCAGTTTATTTGCATTGATTTAGAACATGTTTTTTTAGCTCACTGAAGTTTCTCATTATCCCCCTTCTGAAGTCTGATTCTGTCATTTTGTCACACTCATTCTCTGTTTAGCTTTGTTCCTTGCTGGTGAGGAGTTTTTTTGGTCCTGTGTATGAGGTGAGGTGTTTTGGTTTTGGGTGTTTTTCTCTTTTTGCGCTGGTTTCTTCCCATCTTTGTTGATTTATCCACTTGTCATCTTAGTAGTTCCTGACATTTTGATTGGGTCTCTGAGTGGATGCCAAGATTGTTGATGATGAGGTATTTCTGTTACTTAGTTTTCCTTCTACCAGTCTAGCCTCTCTGCTGTATGACTGCTGAGGTCCACTCTAGGCCCTGCTTGTCTGGGGTACACCTGTAGCAGCTGTGGAACAGTTAGGGATGCTACCAATTTTTCTTCTGCTATCTTTGTCCCAGAATGATGCCCGCCAAGTGTCAGTCTGATTAGTCCTTTTTGAGGTGTCCCTTTGGATATATATTTTTAAGTTTTATGCTGACAGTATAAATTTTACATCGATGAGACTTTGTGTTTCCATTTAGAAAAAGTATTTTTTAAATTCACAAAGCAATTAATTTACGACTGCTCAAAATGATGCTTTGAAGTTCTGTCTTGTGATTCTTAGAGCATGTTAGAATTGTTCTTATTCTGGAGCAAGATTAGATCATTTCAAATGTTTAGCCTATTTGTCATCTCAACTGCTTCAGGGAGATTTTTTTGAAATTTCTAAACACTGAATGGTTGTAACTCCTGTGTCTCCTAGCATTATTTGAACTTCTGAATGTCCGTTTGACTCACAGTCCTTAAGTAGCTGATTCTTTCAGGCATCATATATTTTTTTTTGTTCTGTACACATATAGCTATGTAGTTGGCCAAATACTTGAAGAAATTTTTATGCAGATTCTGGTGTGCTCCCTTTTTGCCCTCTTCAGAACACTGATTGGCATATTTGAGCTTTCTCCACAGTACTAAACTCTGCTACATGTTTTCTCTGCCAGTGGAATTGCTGATCTCTGTTAGCATTTCACTCCTCAGTGCTGCTGTATAAAATTGGTTCTAAGACAGAAAGTCCAGGCATGTGGTGCTCATATTGTATATTTCTCTTATCCAATGAATCAAAAACTTGCAATATTTGTTGCCTAAGACCTAAAAACAGTTGTTTCTATGATGGGTTTAGTGTTATCATTGTTTATGGTATTTTGATGTTCATTTTTCTCAGCATAGCTAGAACCAAAACTGCCCAAGTTACTAAAACTATAAATAAATAAATTAATTAAAATACTCATATTATATATCTGGCTTACAAGCTTCCATGCTTTTCTACTTGTAATTCTTCATTTCACTCTTTTATGTCCATGCCAAATTGTGGCCTGTCTCAAGGAAAACCTTCACATGCCTTCTGTGATTAATCCATTCTATTTTATATGTAAATTTTTATGTCTATTTTTTACTATACAACCTATTTGGAAGTAATCTCATATGGTTTATTAATGTTACTTATACTATATTACTACACTAAAATATATTCTGTGAAATTCTTAAATATGTTCATGTGGTTATATTTTTCTTTTATGAAAATTATAGTTTACATTTATCTGTTTTCTTTAAATAACTATAATGAAATACTCAAATATTATCTTACCAAAATATTCAGTGAATAACTTTAATTTTAATAAATTCATAGACAGTATTTTTTAATCATAAATGTATAAAATAAAACAGCATATTTAAAATGAATGACATTTTGTTTTATAATTGCTTAGTGTTCTTATTTCTTCACATTATTAGATATGTTAGATAGATAAATTATTTTGAATTGTTAGCAGTAAAAATTTACTACACTGAATATGTTTATTTATAAAGATATGGAAACTTAGACTGAGGGAAGTTTAATGATATCAAAGACCAGACATCTACATAAAGTCTGAACTACAGTTCAAACACTGGTTTTCTGACTCTTTGTACTAAACAGTCTGAGTGTGAACTTTCTATGTGACTTATAAAAAGCAGATAATTTTTAGACCTGGTTTATGGAAAGCATACAAATCAATTTAAACAATTGTAGCAATAGAACACAAAATCGTTTACTGAATTTCTTCTTTATTGAATAGAAGATCTTACCGAAACAGTAGTGACTCCATTTTGAATCCCTGCCATGTTACAGGACAAAAAAAGAGATTTACTTGACTTTTAAGTATTTCTCTGCTTAACTTTGTAGATTATTCATTAAGACATCATATATTTTTTGTTCTGTACACATATAGCTATGTAGTTGGCCAAATACTTGAAGAAATTTTTATGCAGATTCTGGTGTGCTCCCTTTTTGCCCTCTTCAGAACACTGATTGGCATATTTGAGCTTTCTCCACAGTACTAAACTCTGCTACATGTTTTCTCTGCCAGTGGAATTGCTGATCTCTGTTAGCATTTCACTCCTCAGTGCTGCTGTATAAAATTGGTTCTAAGACAGAAAGTCCAGGCATGTGGTGCTCATATTGTATATTTCTCTTATCCAATGAATCAAAAACTTGCAATATTTGTTGCCTAAGACCTAAAAACAGTTGTTTCTATGATGGGTTTAGTGTTATCATTGTTTATGGTATTTTGATGTTCATTTTTCTCAGCATAGCTAGAACCAAAACTGCCCAAGTTACTAAAACTATAAATAAATAAATTAATTAAATACTCATATTATATATCTGGCTTACAAGCTTCCATGCTTTTCTACTTGTAATTCTTCATTTCACTCTTTTATGTCCACGCCAAATTGTGGCCTGTCTCAAGGAAAACCTTCACATGCCTTCTGTGATTAATCCATTCTATTTTATATGTAAATTTTTATGTCTATTTTTTACTATACCACCTATTTGGAAGTAATCTCATATTGTTTATTAATGTTACTTATACTATATTACTACACTAAAATATATTCTGTGAAATTCTTAAATATGTTCATGTGGTTATATTTTCCTTTTATGAAAATTATAGTTTACATTTATCTGTTTTCTTTAAATAACTATAATGAAATACTCAAATATTATCTTACCAAAATATTCAGTGAATAACTTTAATTGTAATAAATTCATAGACAGTATTTTTAATCATAAATGTATAAAATAAAACAGCATATTTAAAATGAATGTTTTTTGTTTTATAATTGCTTAGTGTTCTTATTTCTTCACATTATTAGATATGTTAGATAGATAAATTATTTTGAATTGTTAGCAGTAAAAATTTACTACACTGAATATGTTTATTTATAAAGATATGGAAACTTAGACTGAGGGAAGTTTAATGATATCAAAGACCAGACATCTACATAAAGTCTGAACTACAGTTCAAACACTGGTTTTCTGACTCTTTGTACTAAATCGAATACTCTTTGTACTAAACAGTCTGAGTGTGAACTTTCTATGTGACTTATAAAAAAGCAGATAATTTTTTAGACCTGGTTTATGGAAAGCATACAAATCAATTTAAACAATTGTAGCAATAGAACACAAAATCGTTTACTGAATTTCTTCTTTATTGAATAGAAGATCTTACCGAAACAGTAGTGACTCCATTTTGAATCCCTGCCATGTTACAGAAAAAAAGAGATTTACTTGACTTTTAAGTATTTCTCTGCTTAACTTTGTAGATTATTCATTAAGACTGTAAATATCTCAGAACAATAGAACCTTCAACATAGATAAAAGAGAATTATGCTGACCAGAAATTCTGGAAACAGACTGACCAGCAGTCTTGGCCATGACTAGATAAGGACAACCTAAAGATGCCAGCAAATGTCCTCAGACACCAACCAAGATGGCAGTGACTTTCTGCCTGCCTGAGATTTCACATGTAGCTCCTCCACAAGGACACTCTGTTTATCACTTACACCTATTCTCATTTCCCTTAAAAACTCTCGGTTCAGAGCTACATTTCAGAAAATTATTCTTGAAACAAGTTTACTCATTTCCCAACTTGCTTGCTTTCCTAATAAAGCTAAGTTTTCTTCTTACCATCAGTAGTCTCTTGAGCATTGGTTTTTCAGGTGTCAAGTGGTCCAAACCCAGGTTTGGTTACAGTTTTGGATGAGCTAGTCAGGAGCCTCACACTCTCTGAGCTGTTCACTCAGCTCCCAGCAGTTGAAGCAATTGGCCACAGCAGTGCACGAGGGCTTATTTCTTCAGATTATGGAGAGGATTTGTAGATTCCTTACAGGTGGAGCAGCACGTACGAGCACAGCAGACTGTGGCTGCACATATGGTCCTGTCCCCTCTTGCTACCAGAGGTGAGCAGCAAGCCTTCAGTAACACCAGATACTTGTGGTTGACCAAGCCCAAAACTGGCAAACTACAGGGACACTCCCATTAGCTACCAAGGCTCTTTCTCACTTTGGGAAAGTTCTCTTTTTCCCTCAACTGATGCCAGCTGCCTATTTTCACTTCAAATTAGTAAAAGGTAACAGAGTTTCTAGATTAGCTGACCAGCTGTATAACAAAGAACATCCACCAGTGTAAACATCTGTGGTCCCCTTTTCTTACCCTTTAAGCCTTTGAGGCCATTTGTGGTAGTTTTTAGAAGAAACAACTTGTAGTGACTCTGTAATGGTCTCTTACCTTGAAGGAGATTGTGTTTGGGAAGCACTTCTTTTGTTTTGATTGTGTGTGGTTTCCTTGTTACTCTGGGAGGTATTTCATAAATTATCTCTCAAAGAGAGAGTATTAGCTAACTTGTCGGCCTATAGCTATGACCTCAGGACAAAGGAAAAACAAAACAAAATGAGATTTTAGTGTAATACAGCATGAAAAATGTATGTGTTAGTCAGAGGAAAGGTGGCCTTTAAATAGAATCTTTGAACTTTTATACAATCTTACAGCTTGAACAGTTTTATCAAAGATCAGGTAAATGGGAAAATACCTATATTCATCTGTTTATTCTATCATGGAATAAAAATGTTTCCCAGAAAGGTTCTCAGTTAATGGTGCAGAGGATAGTATAAAGTTAAATCTCATTGGCCTCTACTGCCTGAGGAAGATACAGAAGGGAAAAAGAAGCAGGAGGATAGGATAATTTTATTAGTCTTAAGCTCACCTCAAGGAAATGATGCTATGATGTTGCAAGTGCCTTCCCTAGTGCTGCCCACTCTGGCACCTGTGCAGTTTCCCATGCTGGCCCTGCTGGCATTGTACCCTGAGCTTCCCTTTCCTCTGCCCACTCCCCCAGAATTTAAATAATCAAGATTTACAAGATGCAGTGCACCCCCATACCACCCCACACAGCACATTAGGCAAGTAGGCCAGAGACAGTCTCTTTTTTTAAGAACTGACAGGGTCTTAAATGCACAAGGCCAGTGTGTTTCTCCTTTTAAGATACAATGGGAATTAAAGGCACAGGGCCAGCCAATGGAATATTTTTTGGAATATATTCACCTTTCTCCACTTCAGACTTAGTGAACTAAAAAAAATAAAAATAAAAATAAGCCCTTTCTACAGAGATGACCCACAGCATATGGCCAAATTATGTACCAGTATATTCTCCACTCATTTCCTAATGGGTAGACATTTAAACACCATTAAATTTCATAATAATGTCTGGTAAAAAGAGACCACTAATTATATACAAAGCCAATGATGAGGCCAGGCAGATACTTCAGGAAGACTCAGCTGGGACCCTTGATCCCACAGGGATGATTCCCTTAATGGAACTCAGTTGTGACCCTAACAATGAGGGACAGCCAAAACTAGAACATTACTAAAAATACGTTTCAATGGGATTGAGTTAAAGAGTACCTGAGAAGCATAGCATCAATAAAATCCATGATCTCCAACATAGGACTAATGAAAATTCAGCCACTTGGCTGGACCCAGTGTATTAGGCTTATAGGGCTGGGTATGGTGGCTCACACCTGTAATCCTAGCACTTTGGGAGGCTGAGGCGGTGAGTGCAGTGGGAATACAAAGTCAGGAGTTCAAGACCAGTCTAGGCAACACAGTGAAACTCCTGTCTCTACTAAAAATAAAATAAAAAAATAACCAGGTGTGGTGCTGTGTGCCTGTAATCCCAGATACTCGGGAGGCTGAGGAAAGAGAATTGAGTAAACCTGGAAGGCAGAGGTTGCTTTGAGCTGAGATCATACCAGTGCACTACAGCCTTGGTGCCAGTGCAAGACTCCATCTCACAAAGACAGGAAAAATAAAAAGACTTCAGTTATAGATTTAGAGGCCCCAGAACATATTTGGGCAGTCAATCTGACTTTCATCAGCCAAAGCACATCAGATATTCAAAGAAAATTGAAAAAATTAGATAGATTAAACCTCTCTCTATTGGTAGAAATTGCTTACAAATTCTTCAATGCCAGAAAAACAAGAAGAGCCAGACAAATAACCACTTTTGTAGAAAGCATTCAGAAAGGTAAAAGCAGGTGTGAGAAGAGTGAGGGACAAAACAGAATGGGATTCCCAGGGAAAGATCAGTGTGCCTACTGTTGAGGATCTTGATATTAAAAGCATGATTGCTACAGGCTGTAAGGGAAAGATGACAGCAAAGAAAAGGTAAGAGATAAAAAGAAAAAAAATAGGAAACCCGAGAAACAAGACAGTACAACAAGATTAGGGCTCTGATAAGATTGAGGAGGCTCAGGTGCTCCCCTTGATAGAGTGCAGCAAATAATCATTTCCCCACAGGAGCCCTGAATACAAATGATATTGAGTATAAAACAATCGACTTCTCAGTTAATACTGAAGCAACATACACAGTTTTAAATATGAAATTAACTAAAAGTACACACGATATAGTTCCAGAGACAGGAATCAACAGAAAACTGGAGTAAAGAATCCAAATTGGGAGAAAGAAAGTTAAGACCAAGTATATTTTTATATGCCTAATTGCCCTATTCTGTGATTAAGATGACATTTACTATGCTGAACTAAATGCTTAAGTAAACTTTTCTCCTAAAAAAAATCTATTGTAAACAGTGCCACAATTAACACACATGTGCATGTGTCTTTGTAGTAGAATGATTTATAATCCTTTGGGTATGATGATGGGGGAATGGACACAGCAAACCACCATGGCATGTGTATACCTATGTAACAATCCTGCACAATCTGCACATGTACCCCAGAACTTAAAATATTAAAAAAGAAAATCTAATTATCAAGATCCTAACCAAACAGGCCTTGTGTTTGCAGACATTGATGACTTAACCTAAAAAGACCAAGAACTGTTTCCACCTGAAGTATACTATAGAATAAGCAATACTGTTTGGGCCTATGGGGAATCCAGATGAGCCTACTAGATTTCAGATTGTCTGCATTACATTCAAAGAAGGAGATACAGCCCCACATAAAAAAAATCCTCTGAAAATGGAAGCATTAGAAGACACTTGACAAGTATTAAAAAGACTTTTGAAATAGGGTTTATTCAACCCTGTCACTCTCTATACAATACTCCTGTTTTACCAGTAAAAAAATGACATTCAAATGAATATCAATTTGTGCAACACTTGAGAAAAATTAAAGATATCATTCAAGATATCCATCCAACAGTACATAAGGTGTATGCCCAACTCACTATTATTCCAGGAGAACATGACTGGTTCTCAGTATTAGACTTCAAAGATACTGTCTTTTGCATACCAGTTAAAACCTGAATTATTGTTTGTCTATAAATTATTTTTTTCCAAAAGCTAAGACAATTTTCCGATATTACTATGCTATGTAATTCCAAAAATTTAACCCCCTCCCACCATTTTTTGGTAAACGTTGGCTAGAAATCTGAGGGGCCTAAAGTTAAACAGAAGGGTATCATTTCAATATGTATATGACTTACTAATTGCCATCCCCACTTATAAAGACTTCCTGGAAAACACAATATTGGTTTTAAATAAGTACTATATAAATGAATGGGGTTATAAAGCATCTTCACATAGGTCCTAATATACAAAAAAGACAGTCAAATTGGGGTTCCACCTACAATATAAGCAGTCTTATGACTGATAAGAAACAGGCAGTAGGTGCCATTAAAGCCCTGCCCAAAACAGAAACAGCTAAGGGAATTCTTGGGGATGGCTCACTTTTTTTGACATATAAATTTCTAATTTTGGACTGACAGTAAAACTCTTGTATGAGGCTTTATAATGACTGACTCAGACCCCTTCATTAGACAATAATATGCTAAAATGCATTTGAGAATATCAAGAAAAAATTCGCATTAGGTTTTTGCCTTGGGGTTCCCTGGTCCCCAAAAGCCCTTTTCCTATATGTACATTTTAAAAAGAAAATTGGACTAGGAGTTCTGACCCAAAAACTCGGGTAACAACGATAACCTATTGCATATTTTTAAAAACAGAATCAACAACCAAAGGATATTCTCCCTGCCAGAGAGCAGTAGCTGCCACATGTGACTTATTACAAGAAACCAATAAATATACTTTAAGGCAACCCATAACTGTGTATGTTACCCATCAAGTGTTAATCCTATTAAAACAGAAAGGAGGTAACTGTGGGGCATATGAAAAAATATTAGGCCATTTTTCTGGACAATCCTAGTATCACCCTCCAAACCGCTGCAACTCTTAACCCCCACAACACTGCTCCTTGGCAGTTCAATTCAAGACACAGAGCCTAAAAATAACCATTTATAAATAATTTAAACAGTTTATGCCAGCCACTTAGACTTATGTGATCAGCTGGTGACTCCAGACTAGAAATTGTTGACTGATGAGAGCAGTTTTATGAAAAATAGACACTGGCCATTCTAAAACAGATAATTTAAGTCCCTGCACTTCTTGTTACATCAACCCAAAAGTAGAATTAGTAACCCTTACCAGAGCCTTAACTTTATCACAAGGGAAAGAGGTTAACAGCCACACAGACTCTAGATATGCCTTCATAATAATACAAGCAAATGGGTCAACATTAAAATAAGTGTTTTTCTAACCTCTAATAACAAAATATTAAACATCCTAATAAAATAACAAATGCTAAAGGTGCTGCTGCTACCATCTAAAATGGCTGTTATATATTGCTTAATTTAAACTATCTTAATCATTGCCAATAATACATAAAAAAATTGATAGTTAGATTTGTCATTCCAACCGCTACTCAGCATATGACCATATTGGACCATTTAGTATGTATTGCATACCATACAAAAAACAAGAGTTACATATATTGTCAAAATCATTCATGTCACCTCTGAAAAGACACATAATCCCCATGGATTTCCAGAGGGATAAAAATTAATGCCAACTAAACAAGCTACACCAGGACTCTAACAACAGGGAAGACCCTCCCTCTCTAACAACGAAGAACCTGTAATCCTATCTATACAGATGATTTAATAGATTTCCCTGAAAATACTTGGGAAAAAATAATACAGCCATTTAGATTAGTAAAACAAATAGTATACATTTTGCCCTTGAAAGATAGATGTTTATATATATTCATAATTGAGTACCATTGGCATATCATTGCCTGTAAAATGCTACACATTCAGGATAATGCCTACTAGACATGATAATAACTCCTTTCACCTGTTACCCTCCCACAAATTTAAAAAAGTACTGGACAAGCTCTCTCAAGACTTGAAAAACTTTCTGACCTATATTACCTCAGGACCCATGTATTTCTTTGGGTACTCTTTTCTGCCTTCCTGGGGAATGAATCTATATTATTATGAACTAATGAATTTACCCAGGACTTTAATCATAACTGCTACTGAAGCCACTAAGTCTCTTGCAAACTTACAAAAATTAGTTTATTGATTAATACAAGTAGTGCTAAAACAGAATAGCCTGATTCTATATTTTAACAGAACGAGGTGGTATTTGTGTTGTTACTAATTCCTCCTGTTGCATATATATCAGTACTTCCTCTCAGGTAGAAACAAACATTTCACAAGTTAGAGAGCAAGTGCCCTGGTAACTACAAACTCTAAATTATTATATTTCCTTGTTTGTAGGAGACTGGGATTTGTTTTCTAGCCTATTCTCTGAACTAAGTATCAGTATAATACTATCTGCTGAACTAAAATGAGCCTGAGAGAAAATTTTAAATTAAAATGAACCAGCAATCCCATTAGTAGGTATTTACTGAAAAGAAAAATAAATAAATAAAATGGCACCTGGAATTTTATATTCATCACAGTGCTATTCATCATAGCAAAGTCATGGAATCAACCTAAGTCTCCATTAATGGTTGATTAAATAAATAACATAGAGTATATCTACACCCATGGAATACTATGCAGCCATAAAAAATAAATCATATTGTTAGTAACAACATGCATGGAGCTGGAGGCAGTTAGATAACCTTAGTGTAATAACTCAGAAACATAAAATCAAATACTTTATGTTCTTTCTTATAAGTAGAAGATAAACAATAGTTACATATGGACATAAAGATGTAACAATAGACACTAGGGATTCCAAAAGAAGGGATGTTGAGAGAGGGTGAGGGTTGAAAAAGTACCTATTGGGTTCAGTGGTCATTATTTGGGTGCTGGGTACACTAGAATCACAAACCCCACAATTACACAATATATTCATGTAACACGTTTGCACATTTACATCCTGAATCTAAAATATAATATTTTAAAGATAGTTTCCTTACTCTTATGATTAAAAAAGTGTTTTTCTATTATCCAAATACATTTAATATGCAAAGGTATTCAGAGAGCCTGATAGCAGTACAGATTACCATAAATTAAGTAAATGAGAAAGAAGGAACACACTGATTTGATGGTTGAAAAATACATATGGATTTATGGGTGATGAGCAATTTGATACTTATGCTTATGTGTTTCTCTCTACCTTGTAATTTTAAACAGATAATGTTAGTATCACAAGACAAGAATACATAATTATCATTTCTATTGTGATGACTTCTGAAATTTCAATAGTTTTAAAATTGTGATGACATATTTTTCCTGATTTTATAGTAATAGCAAAACAACTACCAACACAAATATGACAGAATATTCTAATTACCTGAGCTGTGTGATGAATCATAAGCCAAACTGGTTTTCTTTTTTCTGATAAATTCATGAGAATTTGTAAGGCAGGAATGCCTAAAATCCATAATAAATTGAAAGTTTATGAGCAGGAAAATATGGAAAGTAGAAAAAGTAAAGCATGTTTTCTCAAATTCAGTTCATTTGTCTATAAAATGATACCTTCATGTTAAATAAAATGAACTTGCATGGTCTATTTAGAGATAATGTGCAAAAGATACTTATTTCATAGGTATAGGCCATAAGTCCTATACTTCTGAAATAGAACACAATGAAACCTTTACCTTCATTTCCTTTTATTTTTCCATTCTTGTATCATATATGCTTTTCTCTTTTTCTCCTATTATGTATATACATAAATGAAAAGTTACTTATAATCCCCAAAACGGAGCAATTTGGTCTTGTTTTCTCAGCTTAAAAATGCCTGTTGAGCAGAATTTTGTTGATTTTTTTTCTGTGTGATAGCTTTAGTTTTAGACTGATTGTAAATTTTAATTTCAATATAAGTACAAATATTAAATAAAATATATTAAAACATAATATGTCCATTTTTTCCTGGATCTGATTATGTATTAAAGTTCATTATTTTCATCTCAGGAATTATTTATATATATTCTATATATACATATATATTTATATTTATATATATTCTATATTTCTATATATATATTTATATATATTCTATATTTAATTATTTCAAAAATTAAACAGTGAATGATTTATTGCAAAACCCTTGTATATTAGTAATATATCCTGACGTGTCCAACTCTGCACAGTGGAAGTGCTAATTTGACAAATCTGGAGGATTATGACACATGAGTGAGAATTACAATTATTAACCCTTAAAAACAATAAGCTATACAGTAGAATTAGGAATTTTGAAATATACCATATAATTAATTACAGGAATTGTAAAGAAGTAAGTTTACTGTCTTATTGCCTTTTATAGGCTCTGTGTTTACCAGGGACCGAAACACACTTAAAACTTCTATTAAAACAAAGAAGTTTTCTATTACAATGCCACTTTAAATATATGATAGTCTATTTAGACCAGATAATAAAATGTCTTAATATAAAAGGAAACAAACTTATGGATGGTCTTGAAAAAATAAATGTTTATTTTGTCCTGATTCCAAGAAACAGGTTTTTCTTACCAGAAGAAAGGACAATGGGTAGTGGTTGGCTCACAGTGACAAAGTTTCTGATGTTCAAGGGCAGAAAGCATTCAGCACGGGAGAAAAATGTAGGCTGGGAGGCCAGGCCAGTCTCTCCTTTCACATTTTTCTGCCTGCTTGTATTCTAGCCACACACTAGCAGCTGATTAGATTGTGCTCACTCAGATTAAGGGTGGGTTTGCCTTTCCCAGCCCACTGACTCATATGTTAATCTCCTTTGGCAACACCCTCACAGACACACCCAGTATGTGTTGTATTCTTCAATCCAATCAAGTTGACACTCTTGTATTAACCATCACAGTTATCTAGGCACTCAAAACATTCTCTCAACTACAGTCTGCATTGGTGTGGTTCTGGATTTAATAATCCACCTGCTGCTTATGAATATTTTCTGTCTCCAAAAGTTACAGCAAAAACTTATCACTACCACAGCCCATCTTGAAAAAGGCCTATGATTGCTTATAAAGATGCTTGTAAAATTTCAAATTTATGCTTCTATAACACAAAAAAGCAAATTCCTCCTAACTCTGCTAAAAGTTGTACTGTGTGCCCAAAACAAGTATAATTGTGACTACAATTTTATACCAACTTCCTTGAATACTTCTAGATTTTCTGTTTGCTGCCTCGTGGACAATTGTAAACTATAAAGACTCTAAGTTTAGTTAGAAACCTAGACTAAAAAGAAATTTACAACAGTCAGACTATTGTATGACTTTTTTTAGTACAGTGTATGTAAAGAGAGATGGATGGGCTCAAGCAAACAGGGATACACGTTCATCCGAAATATAATACAGTGTGACATTTTGTTAATTCTTAGAACACTGTAGTAAGCTTAAATGCATGTCCTGGTTCCCAAGGAAAGATTTTTATTTCCCCACTCAGGGATTAGATCATGATTTAGCAATTAAACCTAAAGTAGATACTGGTACCATGCCATTTGAGACTCCTTTTAACATCAGATTAGCAGACAAATAAGGGAATAATTGTACTGGATGAGAGAATTATTTCTGACTATCAAGGAGAAATAGTGTTGTTTCTCAATATTTGAGATTTAAAGCAGTATGTCTGTAATCCAAGAAAATTATACTTCCTCGTGTTTCTGCCAACCAATTTTAGAGTAAATGTATTTAAGCCACACATTTTATGTCTAAAGCCATATATATATATATATATATATATATATATATATATGCTAAAAGGAATATCTGAACCAATTGGCAAACTCCTTCACCGAATTCCACCCACTTCCTGATTTACATAAGTCCTCCTACTGATCATGAAACCACATTTGTTTGAACAGAGTGACTAAAATTAGCTCAGTGTCAGTACCCTCTTAGCCTCAATATTATGGAGAATATTATGCCAGTGGCATAATTTCCAAATAAATACTGTTAGGCCCACCTTAGGGAAGAGTCTGAGAATACTTAGTGAATCTTCATAGTGATGTTATTATTACAAGGTCCTCTCATTGATTCTCTGACTTTCTTGCATTGGCTTTGATGTCTCTTTCAACTCAGGCATGAAAATTGATTGACAGGACATCACTTTTGATCATGGTGGCTCAATCCAAGCCTCTTCAGAAATAAAACTTCTTTTTGGTTACAGTAATGGCAAGTACCAAAATATGCTGTCCAACTATTTCAGATTGATGCATCTCATAATCATTTAGTCACATCGCATGATTCTGGTGTGAAAATATTCTGACTATTGATAATAACCTGCTATTCTTTATAAAAATTAAGTCCATCTTACTCTGGGAGTTAAATAAATTTTTTTTATTAAATTGCTCCAGGATTTTATATACTATGCATATTAGATATCCCACTTCAATAACAGTATAATAGACTTCTACATTAATCCTTGGACTATATAGAATATATCATATTCTACTTTCAGAAGATGTGGTTCTTATTAATTTCTTTCTTTCTTTTCCTTTCTTTTCATTTTTTTTTTAAATTTGAGAGGGTCTTTCTCTGTCACCCAAGCTAGAGTACAGAGACAGAGTCGTAACTCAGTGCAGCCATGAATTCCTGGGTTTAAGTCATCCTCCTGTGTCAGTCTTCTGAGTAGCTGGAACCACAGACATGTATCACCATGCCCAGATAACTTTTTCTTTTGAAGAGATCTGGGTCTCACTGTGTTTTCCAGGCTGGTTTCAAACTCCTGGCCTCAAGCAACCCTCCCACCTTGGCTTCTTGAAGTGTTGAGATTACAGACATGAGCCACAAAGCCCAACCTCTTTGTTTTCTATTAACCTTGATGTTTGGTCCTTCACTTTTCACATATGTTGTCCTCAAAAAATATGCATTGAAAAATAAATAGCTTATTCCAAAAATGCAGTAAACGTTCTTGTTTTTATCTCGAATTAGTTAAGAATATAAGCTAATGGAAAGTAGTTATTGAAATACTAAAGAAAATTTTCCTTTTGGGGACAAAATATTTCTAAAGTGCATTTAGTAGAATAAACATACTGAATAGCCAAAAATATAGGGTAATGAAAATATAGCTTACCAAACGCAAATATATCTCAAATCAGATACCTCCCTATATTGCTATTATACATTAAAATAACAATGAAAACACTATCATCTTTCTCATTGACAGACTCAACTTGCTCCATTTTTGTACCTTATTTAAATGATAGCCATTTTGATCATGTATAAATATAAGTTAAATGATGGAAAATGCTACATATATTTGAAAATCTCTCAATAGTCAAGCAATAATACAAAATTATTAATTTGGCCAATAATAATCTCCATCAGAAAGTCTGCACACAATTCCATAAACTCATCCTGTTCCTTCATTTCATATGTTATACTCCAGTTATTCAATGTTGTCTTATATTCTTGAATGCAAAATGATTTTTTCTAATATGGAATCTTCCTCATAAACTAGACTGCAAGCTCAAATTCTTGGTCACACCATTACAACAGTGGTTTCTGTGTATTTGTTTTTGTTTAAGTTTGTGGAGCTTAGATCTCAATTAGGTTAATCCCCTATAATTTGGAAAGGCTGAAATTCTCAGTCTAGGCAATAGGTAATTCTAATATATCATTTGTGATGCTGAATTGGTACTCATTTCCAGTTGAAATTGAGATAGAAGCCAGATAAATTATTTTGTTTATATTCTATTTATTTTTAACTATGGCTGCAGCTTCACAGGGTGGAAGCCCCAAACTTTGGCAGCATCCACCTGGTGTTGAGCCTGCAGGTGCACAGAAGTCAAGACTTGAAGTTTGGGAACCTCTGCCTGGATCTCAGAAGATGTATGGAAGATGCTGGATACCCAGTTAAAAGTTTGCTGCAGGGTCAGGGCCCTCATGAGAAACCTCTGCTAGGGAATTGCAGAGGAAAATGTGGGGTCAGAGAACCCCCACCCAGAGTCTCCATTAGGGAACTGTCTAGTGGAGCAGTGAGAAGAGGGCCACCATCCTCTAGAGCCCAGAATGGTAGATCCAGGAACAGCTTGCATTGTGCACCTAGAAAAGTCCCAGACACTCAACTACAGCCCATGAAAACAGCTGTGGAGGAGGCTGTACCCTGCAAAGCCACAGGGTCAGAGCTGCCCAAGACATAGAAACCCACTCCTTGCATCAGTGTGATCTGGATGTGAGACCCAGAGTCAAAGGAGATCATTTTGGAGCTTCGAAATTTGACTGCCTCACTAGATTATGGACTTCAATGGGCCCTGTAACCTCTTTATTTTGGCCAATTTGTCCCATTTATAATGGCTGTATTTACCAAATACCCATACCCACACTGTATCTAGGAAGTGACTAGCTTACTTTTGATATTTATAGGCAGAGGGACTTGCCTTGTTGCAGATGAGACTTTCGACTGTGGACTTTTGGGTTAATGCTGAAAAGTATTAAGACTTCTGGGGACTGTTGAGAAGACGTGATTGGTTTTAAAATATGAGGACACAGGATTGGAGGAACCATATGGTTTGGCTGTGTCCCCACCCAAAGCTCAACTTGAATTGCATCTCCCAGAATTCCCACATTGTGGGAGAAAACCGGGAAGGCAGGGGTGGTAATTGAATCATTGGTTCTGGTGTTTCCTGTGCTCTTCTCTTGATAGTGAATAAGTTTCATGAGATCTGATGGGTTTATCAGGGATTTCCACTTTTGCTTTTTTCTCATTTTCTCTGGCTGCCATCATGTAAGAAGTGCATTTTACTTCGCATCATGAGGGCCATTTCACTTCCCATCTGAGGCCTCCCCAGCCATGCAGAACAAGTCCAATTAAACCACTTTTTCTTCCCAGTCTCAGGTATGTTATTGTACTGAATACTGTAGGGAATTGTAACATGATGGTAAGTATTTTTGTAGCTACACATAGAAAAGTACAGTAAAAATACAATATTTTAATCTTACTGAACACCCCTCATATATGTGATTTATCCTTAATCAAAATATTATGTGGCACACAACTGTATATATACATATATATATATACACACACACACACACACACAGCATTTATATACTGTATATATAAAACCATATATATATAATCATATGTAAAACCAAACAAGCATATACATACTCCCCCTATAAACAGAGAAAATATGATTCCATGCTTCAAAATATTAAAACTCGATGAGTGTCTTTGATAAGTATATGGAAAATCCTTAAACTACGCTGACAGTTTTCTGGTAACTCTAAAATTTTTTAAAATAAAAATAGTTAAAAACAATCCCTTTAGGTTTATGGTTACCTGTTTATCTGAATAAAATTCTCTACCACTATGTTTTAAGAAAACAATTTTCAGGGAAGATTTCTGTTAAGTTGAACAGTGTTTTAGGAGCCAAAGAATTTAGGATAATTTGGAGTTTTTTTTGGTCCAAAGGGAAAGACCAAATGTCAAGACAAGATTCTTACCAACAAGGTTTTGGGACACTGCCAGTCTGTCAGCATTTTTTTGCTCCAGTGCAGCCTTCCAGGCCTTAGTAAATGCAAAGTCTGGGTAACATCAGGGCATGACCTGTAGGACTGGCAGGCAGAAACTGATGCATACAATCTCAGACTGTGAGACACAAATGGAAACTCCTGTGAAACAGCACAAGCCAGCTGAACAGGATGGTGAATGACAGTCTGAGAGCAGGTGGCTGGGTTTGAGCAAGGCAAAGATATCAGGCAACCTCAAGACAAAAAGAGAACAGCAGAAATTTTCATACTTTCTACATGGACCTACAGATGAATAAATGACAGATTACAGATTAAACAATGTAGTCTACTTATTTCAGTAACCTAAGTGCATTATCTCCAGAGTATTGATAGAGTCAGAAAATATGAACTTATTGTTGTAAAAATATAATTCAGTAGATAAATCATATATTACATAGAAGCCATATTCTTTGAGACTAACTATAATATATTGAACATCAAAATGAAAAACTATACACAATAATCTAAGCAAAGCTAATATAAGAATATGTTCTCATATACAAGGTACACTTTTATACGAGATACATTTGCTCATATAGTGATAAAATGAACACCACTATATTTGGTTTAAGTGTTTTTAAACAATGAAAGAAAAATTAGAAAATAAGTTTCTTTTTAGACATTTTTGTGCTATATAGAGTACATGATATATCATGAAGATGGGAAAGATTAAAAGCAGATATGGTCATAATTACAAATTATGGTCAATTCAGTTTGTACATTTCCTTGAATGTGGCACTCCAAAAGTACTTAGAAAAGTGTGAGCAATGGACCAGTTTTGAGAAACAGTGTTTTATAATATTTTATGTAAAAAGGAATATGGTAGATATATATAAGCCAAAAAAGTAACAGAGGCATATGGAGGATGGTTCTAAGCAAAATGTAGAAAAGCCTTAGAAGTAATTACTATGAACTTATGAACATATTGTTTCCAAGAACAAATTTGCCATGATTTTTTTTCTGATGAGTAAGAGAATTTTTCTGTCTTCATTTACAGTATAGCAGATTGGTGGGGTTTGTGTAAAATCAATCGTCAAGTATGTGTAACTTATCCTAAGAAAATGCTGCATACACTCCTAAGCGAACTAACACAGCAACAGAAAATCTAATACTGTGTTCTGTCACTTGTAAGAGGGAGCTAAACAAATGATACACATGTACATGAATATAGAGATAACAGACTCTAGGGATTCAAATGAAAGAAAGTAGGGAAGGTGTGTGAAAGTTAAAAACTAACCTTCTTGGTATAGAGTCCAATATCTGGGTGCTGAGTACACTAGAAGCCAAAACTTCACTATTAAACATGTAATACCCAGGTAACAAGCAGATGTACTCCTGAATAAATAAAATTAAATTGAAAAATATATAAAAGAATGCTAATTGTAAAATTTTAGCAAAACATAAGGATATAATTTCTGAATATTTTTAAAAAAGAAACTCAATTAAAAACACTTGTTGTTATAAATATTTAAACATTTTTTAAAAAGTACATATAATCTACATCAAACCCTCATCTTCTTGAGAGAATCTTGTTTTCTTTTTCTCTACCTCTAATACTTACCAGAAATTGTTCAAAAATTAA
>CM038393.1:18065088-18111530 GCA_021498475.1 Saguinus midas
GCAGAACTTTTCTGTTTGGGGGTTTCTTTTGTTTTCTAGTCTGAGTATGCTAAGAAATATAACATATAACTATAAATATTTAAAGTGGGGTATTGAACAAGAAAGACTTAATGTTTTATCCAGCTTGCCTAAACTTCAGAGTCTTCCTGAGTACAGATTTCTGGTATCAGCTTACCTACACTTCAGATAGACTCTCCCAGAGTACATATTTCTGATATCCCTTTTCTCAGATAATTTAATTTAGAAAGCTTCCAATTGTAATTGTTTTCTCTGCTCCTTTGAGATGTAAATCATCTGTCAACCACTTGCTTGTTTTACAACAAAGGATATCTTTCTTATGAACAAAGAAGTCATTCCATTGAAATGTAATCAAGTAGGATAAAGTTTACATTTCCCAGTCTTTGTGAGATATTAGGAACCTAACTTATGGAAGCACCAATGATGAAACACAGATGACCTAGTGACATTAATGAACCTCCATGAATTTCCCCTCACTCTGGCCCTTCAAACTTCTCCCTCCTTTTGTTTTCTTGTCATTGAGTTCAATCTGTCTCCCTCTTATAGTAGTCTTACACCTACTGTGATGCCTTGAATAAAGTCTTCCTTTACTCTACATAGTATATATTTTTTTCTGAAAATATCAATAATCCATATCCTCTATGACATTACTGTTGGAAACACACTGTTACAGTAAATACATATTCCTTCCATACCCCAGAATATGAAGTGTTTTTTACTTCAAATTTAGGTTCTTAAGGGATTGGGAAGGTATAAGGTTAAAAAATACATATATTATTTTTAAGAGCAGGTAGTATATTTATGTTTAATTTTTTATATTATATATTTATAGTATATTTATGTTTAATTTTTATGAAAAATGTGTTCTAGATATAAATATATCTGAGAAGTTAAATATTTAAATGCATAAAATATGAATGATTGAGGCACAAAATAAGTAATAAATTACAGAAGATGAATTAATTCAATGCATTTATGTACCATAGCTATAGAACTTAACTATAGTTTGTAACTAGCTACATGTAACAATTTGTGACACTCTTTTTTACTCTCTCTCTCCCTGTTCTCCCCATCTTTCAAACTCTCTCCTATAAGTTCTTACTGCAATGTTGACATTACCAGACTTTAAGGGTCTTGAAGACCATAATTATGTTTACATTTCTGTAAATCCTTTGGCATGTAGATGCTTATCAAATATTATATTGAAAAATTAGTTCCATGGGGGGACTCGCAAGATGGCATCATAGAAGCGACTCAGGATTGCAGCTCTCAGTGAAGGCGCAGAGGATGAGTCCTAGCCGCATTCTCAGATGCATATTTTTTTGCCCACAGAACGATAAAAGTCCCAGGTGTGGGAGAGAAAAGGGACGCTAGTACAGTGGGCTAGTGCAGCCAGTTTTCATGGCTGCTTTGGCCGGTGCTGCAGCGAGACCAGCACAGAACTCACTGGTCTGGGTGCCCGGTTAAACTGGAAATCTGAGATTTGGAAGGGCAGATTGGCATGTCCATCTGATTGAAAGAGATTTGGACAATGAGCCAGACCAGGAGTTTCCTGGGCGTGATCTGAGCCAGTGCAGTGGGCAGCGGCAGGGAGATCCCACGGATCCCAGTGCCCTATCAGCAGGCTACTGGGGCGCCAGTGAGAGAGTCGACCTTTCAGCTTGGGGAGAGGAAGAGAGAGAGAGAGGACGGACTCTGAGGCACGGAGCTGGGTGATCGGGCTTGGCGGGTCCCACCATGACAGAAACAAGCAGGGCCTCGATTGGAGGTGCTCAGGGCTGAGAGTTTTGCTGCCAGCATCTAGGACTGTGCAGCCCGGTGAGGGAGGGGCATCAACCACTACTGATGCAATCCACCCCTACTGAAGTACAACCCAGGGCTGATGCAGCCTGCCATTGCCGAGGCAACCTGCTATAACAGAGAGACTCCACCAGGAGGGGGGAGCGCTCCACAGCAGAACAGAGCCCAGCAGTAACAGGGCGGACCCGCGTTAGCAGGGCAGAGCCCTGCAGGCAAATAGTGAATAGACTGCCTCCTAGTGGGGCAGGACAGTGCAACAGATACTCATAAAGCCCCAAGTCCCTGAGACAGAGCATCTAAGGGGGAGGTGGTGTTTTATGAGTTCTGTTGCAGACATAAACAACCTCCCATCAACCCTGAATGAACAACGAAGCACACAGCTCAGCACTGGAGCTCATATAAAACACAGACCGTCTCCTTAAGCAGCTCCCTGACCCCTGTATATTCAAAGAGTCACCCCAAAAAAGGACTAATCAGACTGACATTTGGCGGGCATCATTCTGGAACAAAGACAGCAGAAGAAGAAACAGGTATCATCCATCACTGTTCTGCAGCCGCTACAGGTATACACCAGAAAACAGGGCCTGGAGTGGACCTCAGCACTCATACAGCAGAGGGGCTAGACCACTAGAAGGAAAACTAAGTAACAGAAATACTTCATCATCAACAATCTCAGCATCCACACAGAGACCCAATTGAAAAATCAGCAACTACTAAGACGACAGGAGGATAAATCCATAAAGGTGAGAAGAAACCAGCGCAAAAAGGAGGAAAACACCCGAAACCAAAACAACTCACCTCCAAAAAAGGACAAAACTCCTCACCAGAAAGGGAACAAAGCTGGATGGAGAATGAGTGTGACAAAATGACTGAATCAGACTTCAGAAAGTGGATAATGAGAAACTTCAGTGAGCTAAAAGAACATGTTCTGAATCAGTGCAAAGAAACTAAGAACCTTGAAAACAGATTTGAAAAAAAGATTCGAGGAATTGGTAACAAGAATGGACAACTTAGAAAGGAATATGAATGAATTGAAGATGCTGAAAAACACAACACGAGAACTTCGTGAAGCAGGCACAAGTTTCAACAACCGAATAGACCAAGCAGAAGAAAGAATATCAGAAGTTGAAGATCAATTCAATGAAATAAAACGATAAAGCAAGATTAGGGAAAAAAGCACAAAAAGAAATGAAAAAAATCTCCAAGAAATGTGGGACTATGTGAAGAGACCCAACCTCCGTTTGAAAGGTGTAGCAGAATTGGATAAAAAGAATGAATCCAAGCTGGAAAACACTCTTCAGGATATTATCCAGGAAAATTACCCCAACCCAGCAAGACAGGTCAATACTCAATTCCAGGAAATACAGAGAACACCACAAAAATACTCTGCAAGGAGAGCAATGCCAAGGCACATAATCGTCCGATACACCAGAGTTGAAATGAAGGAGAAAATACTAAGGGCAGCCAGAAAGAAAGGTCGGGTCACCCACAAAGGGAAGCCCATCAGGCTAACAGCAGATCTCTCGGCAGAAACTCTACAAGCCAGAAGAGAGTGGAGGCCAACATTCAACATCTGTAAAGAAAAGGACTTTCAACAAAGAATCTCATATGCAGTGAAACTAAGCTTCCAAAGTGAAGAAAAAATAAAATCCTTCACGAACAAGCAAGTACTCAGAGATTTTGTCACCACTAGGCCTGCATTACAAGAGCTCCTGAAAGAGGCACTACACATAGAAAGAAACAACCAGTACCAGCCATCTTAAAAGCATACCAAATGCTAAAGAGCATCAACAAAATGAAGAATGTACATGAACCAATGGGCAAAACAGCCCGCTAGCATCAAAATGGCAGTATCAAATTCACACATAACAATATTAACCCTAAATGTAAATGGGCTAAATGCACCAATCAAAAGACACAGACTGGCAAATTGGATAAAAAAAAAACAAAACCCATCGGTGTGCTGTATCCAGGAAACCCACCTCCCACGCAAGAATACACAAAGGCTCAAAATAAAGGGATGGAGGAAAATTTACCAAGCAAATGGACAGCAAAAAAAGCAGGAGTTGCAATTCTCGTCTCTGATAAAATAGAATTTAAAGCAACAAAGATCAAAAGGGACAACAAAGGTTATTACATAATGGTAAAAGGCTTGATAAAACAAGAAGAGCTAACGATTCTAAATATATATGGACCCAATGAAGGAGCACCCAGATATATAAGGCAAGTTCTTAATGACTTCCAAAGAGACTTAGACTCCCACACAATAATAGTGGGAGACTTTAACACTCCACTGTCAATATCAGACAGATCAACAAGACAGAAAATTTACAAGGATATCCAAGACTTGAACTCAGACCTGGAACAAGCAAACCTGATAGACATTTACAGAACTCTCCACCCCAAATTCACAGAATATACATTCTTCTCAGCACCATATCACACCTACTCCAAAATTGAACGCATAATTGAAAGTAAAGCACTCCTCCGCAAATGCAAAACAACTGGAATCATAACAAACAGTATCTCAGACCATAGTGCAATCAAGTTGGAACTCAGAATTCAGAAAAAAAAACCTCAGAACCGCACAGCTTCATGGAAACTGAACAACTGGCTCTTGAATGTTGATTGGATAAACAAAGAAATGAAGGCAGAAATAAAGAAGTTCTTTGAAACCAATGAGAATGAAGACACAACGTACCAGAATCTCTGGGACACATTTAAAGCAGTCTGTAGAGGAAAATATATAGCAATAAGTGCCCACATGAGAAGAGTTGAGAGATCCAAAATTGACACCCTATCATCAAAATTGAAAGAGCCGTAGAAGCAAGATCAAAAAAGCTCAAAACCTAGCTGAAGACAAGAGATAACTAAGATCAGAGCAGAACTGAAGGAGATAGAGACAAGAAAAACCCTTCAAAAATCAATAAATTCAAGAGCTGGGTTTTTGAAAAGATCAACAAAATAGATATCCCACTAGCCAGACTGATAAAAAAGAAAAGAGACATCAACCAAATAGATGCAATAAAAAACGATAACGGAGAAATCACCACAGATTCCACAGAAATTCAAACCATCATCAGAGAATACTACAAACAACTCTATGCACATAAACTGGTAAATCAGGAAGAAATGGATAAATTCCTGGACGCCTGTGTCCTCCCAAGCCTAAACCAGGAGGAAGCCGAAACTATGAATAGACCAATAACATGGTCTGAAGTTGAGGCAGCAATTAAGAGCCTAACACACAAAAAAGCCCAGATACAGATGGGTTCACATTTGAGTTCTTCCAGACACACAACGAGGATCTGGTATCATTCCTTCTGAAACTATTCCAAATAATCCATAAAGAGGGAACCCTTCCCAAATCATTTTATGAGACCAACATCATCCTGATACCAAAACCTGGCAGAGACTAAACTAGAAAAGAAAACTTCAGGCCAATATCCATGATGAACATAGATGCAAAAATCTTCAATAAAATAATGGCAAATCGATTGCAACAGCACATTAAAAAACTTATCCATCATGATCAAGTAGGATTCATCCCAGGGATGCAAGGATGGTTCAACATACACAAGTCTATATATGTAATTCACCACATAAACAGAAGCAAAAACAAAAATCACATGATTATCTCAATTGACGCAGAGAATGCATTTGACAAAATTCAACAGCCCTTTATGCTAAAAACCCTCAATAAACTTGGTATTGATGGAACATATCTCAAAGTAATAAAAGCTATTTATGACAAACCAACAGCCAATATCATACTGAATGGGCAAAAACTGGAAGCATTCCCTTTGAAATCCGGCACTAGACAAGGATGCCCTCTCTCACCACTCCTATTTAACATAGTACTGGAAGTTGTAGCCAGAGCAATCAGGAAAAAAAAAAGAAAGAAATGGTATTCAAATAGAAAAGGTGGAAGCCAAATTGTCTCTATTTGCAGACGACATGATGGTATACATAGAAGACCCCATCACTTCAGCCCAAAAGCTCCTGAAACTGATAAGCAACTTCAGCAAAGTCTCAGGATATAAAATCAATGTGCAAAAATTAGAAGCATTTCTATACACCAATAACAGACTTAAAGAGAACCAAATCAAGAACGAACTGCTAATTCACAATTGCTACAAAGAAAATAAAATACCTAGAAATACAACTCACAAGGAACTTAAGGGACCTCTTCCAGAAAAACTACAAACCACTGCTCAACGAAATAAGAGAGGACACAAACAGATAAAGAAACGTTCCATGTTCGTGGTTAGGAAGAATCAATATCGCAAAAATGGCTATACTGCCCAAATAATTTACACAATCAATGCTATCCCCATCAAACTACCATTGAATTTCTTCACAGAACTGAAAAATACCACCATGAATTTTTATGAAACCAAAAGAGAGCCCGCATAGCCAAGTCAATTCTAAGCAAAAAGAACACAGCGGGAGGCATTACACTACCAGACTTCAAACTACACTACAAGGCTACAGTAATCAAAACAGCATGGTACTGGTACCAAAACAGAGATATAGACCAATAAAACAGAATAGAAGCATCGTAGGCAACACAACGTATCTACAACCATATTATCTTTGATAAACCAGACAAAAACAAGCAATGGGGAAAGAATTCCCTATTTAATAAATTGTGTTGGGAAAACTGGCTAGCCATGTGCAGAAAGCAGAACCTGGACCCCTTCCTGACACCTTACACTAAAATTAACTCCAGATGAATTAAAGAATTAAACATAAGACCTGACACCATAAAAACCCCAGAAGAAAATCTAGGCAAAACCATTCAGGACATAGGAGTATGTAAGGACTTCATGACCAATATACCAAAAGCATTGGCAACAAAAGCCAAAATAGACAAATGGGACCTAATCAAACTCCACAGCTTCTGCACGGCAAAAGAAACAGTCACTAGAGTGAATCGGCAACCATCAGAATGGGAAAAATCTTCGCAGTTTACACATCTGACAGACACTTTACAAAAGAAGACATACATAACGCCAACAAACATATGAAAAATGCTCATCATCACTGGTAATTAGAGAGATGCAAATGAAAGCCACATTGAGATACCATCTCAGACAGCAGATGCTGGAGAGAATGTGAAGAAATAGGAACACTCTTACACTGTTGGTGGGAGTGTAAATTAGTTCAACCATTGTGGAAGACAGTGTGGCATTTCCTCAGGGACCTAGAAATATATATTCCATTTGACCCAGCAATCTCATAACTGGGTATCTATCCAAAGGACTATAAATCATTCTACTATAAGGACACATGCACACAAATGCTCATTGCAGCACTGTTTACAATAGCAAAAAACTGGAAGCAACCCAAATGCCTAATGGTAATAGACTGGACTGGGAAAATGTGGCACATATACACCATGAAATATTAGTCAGCAATCAAAAATGATGAGTTTGTGTCCTTTGTAAGGACATGGATGAATCTGTAGAACATCATTCTCAGCAAACTGACACAAGAACAGAAAAAGAAATACCGTATATACTCACTCATAGGTGGGTGAGAAAAATGAGAACACATGAACACAGAAATGGGGTCTACTACACACGGGAGTCTATTGGGGGACTGGGGAGGGACAGTGGGGGGCTGGGGAGGGATAGCCTGGGGATGAATACCAAGTGTGGGTGAAGGGGAGGAAGGCAGCAAAACACACTGCCATGTGTGTACCTATGCAACTATCTTGCACGTCCTGCACATGTACCCCAAAACCTATAATTCAGTAAAAATTTAAAAAAAAGAAAAGAAAAATTAGTTCCAAATACAAATGTATTTATCTTTTTTGCCTGGTTTGTATTTTATAGTAAGCTATGGTTTATGTTACCTAGTACTAAATTACACAAATGATCAACAAAAATTAAATGTCTATATATGTACACACACACACACACACAGATATATAACTTATATCAAGGGATATAAGTTATCCTTCGAAATTCTAAAGTAGAAAGTCACATATTTAAAAATAATTTAAGACTATATAATAATTACAATAGCTAATCTTAATGTAGTATATGATACCTACTCAGATATTCTTGTAAGTGCTGTGTATTCATCAACTTATTTAAACTCACAACAAACCTAAGAAATATTTCTATTATATAGAAGAATAAACTGAAGCCTGAGTCTCGATTTAATTTATTCAATTTCATATAGTTAGAAAGAGCCAGGACTTGAATTAAGATTTTTTCGTTTAAAGACACTAAATTTGGATTATATTACTGAACATTTAACTATTTGAAACTACTTCTACATCCGGTGGCTCACGCCTGTAATCCCAGCACTTTGGGAGGCTGAGACAGGCAGATCAGGAGTTTAAGAGCATGGCCAATATGGTAAAACCCCATCTCTACTAAAATACACAAACAACATTAGCTGGGCATGATTGCGTGGACCTGTAATCCCAGCTACTTGGTAGGATGAGGTGGGAGAATCCTCTGAGCTCTTCAGGCAGAGTTTGCAGTGAGCCTAGATTTTGCCACTGTACTCCATCCTGGGCAACAGAGCTAGATTCCTCAGTCTGAAAAACCAAACAAACAAACAAACAAAAACTTCTTCTCTAAAATAATTTAAACAATTTACACTAAACCTAAAGCCAGTGAAAATAACAAAAGAAACCTATCTATAGGTAGTGCTATGTTGACATTACCAGACTTTAAGGGTCTTGAAGACCATAATTATGTTTACATTTCTGTAAATCCTTTGGCATGTAGATGCTTAATCAATTATTACATTGAAAAATTAGTTCCATGGAGGGACTCGCAAGATGGCATCATAGAAGGGACTCAGGATTGCAGCTCTCAGTGAAGGCGCAGAGGATGAGTCCTAGCCGCATTCTCAGATGCACCTGTTTTGCCCACAGAACGATGAAAGTCCCAGGTGTGGGACAGAAAAGGGACGCTAGTACAGCGGGCTAGTGCAGCCGGTTTGCATGGCTGCTTTGGCCGGTGCCGCAGCGGGACCAGCACAGAACTCACTGGTCTGGGTGCCCAGTTAAACTGGCAATCTGAGATTTGGAAGGGCAGATTGGCATGTCCATCTGATTGAAAGAGATTTGGACAATGAGCCAGACCAGGAGTTTCCTGGGAAGCGTGATCTGAGCCGGTGCAGTGGGCAGCGGCAGGGGAGATCCCACGGATCCCAGTGCCCTATCAGCAGGCTACTGGGGCGCCAGTGAGAGAGTCGACCTTTCAGCTTGGGGAGAGGAAGAGAGAGAGAGAGGATGGACTCTGAGGCAGGGAGCTGGGTGATCGGGCTTGGCGGGTCCCACCATGACAGAAACAAGCAGGGCCTCGATTGGAGGTGCTTAGGGCTGAGAGTTTTGCTGCCAGCATCTAGGACTGTGCAGCCCAGTGAGGGAGGGGCATCAACCACTACTGATGCAATCCACCCCTACTGAAGTACAACCCAGGGCTGATGCAGCCTGCCATTGCCGAGGCAACCTGCTATAACAGAGAGACTCCACCAGGAGGGGGGAGCGCTCCACAGCAGAACAAAGCCCAGCAGTAACAGGGCAGACCCGTGTTAGCAGGGCAGAGCCCTGGAAGGCAAATAGTGAATAGACTGCCTCCTAGTGGGGCAGGACAGTGCAACAGATACTCATAAAGCCCCAAGTCCCTGAGACAGAGCATCTAAGGGGGGGGAGAGTGGTGTTTTATGAGTTCTGTTGCAGTAGACATAAACAACCTCCCATCAACCCTGAATGAACAACGAAGCTCACAGCTCAGCACTGGAGCTCGTATAAAACACAGACCGTCTCCTTAAGCAGCTCCCTGACCCCTGTATATTCAAAGAGTCACCCCAAAAAGGACTAATCAGACTGACATTTGGCGGGCATCATTCTGGAAAAAAGACAGCAGAAGAAGAAACAGGTATCGTCCATCACTGTTCTGCAGCCGCTACAGGTATACACCAGAAAAGCAGGGCCTGGAGTGGACCTCAGCACTCATACAGCAGAGGGGCTAGACCACCAGAAGAAAAACTAAGTAACAGAAATACTTCAACATCAACAATCTCAGCGTCCACACAGAGACACAATTGAAAAATCAGCAACTACTAAGACGACAGGCGGATAAATCCATAAAGATGGGAAGAAACCAGCGGAAAAAAGAGGAAAACACCCGAAACCAAAACAACTCACCTCCAAAAAAGGAACAAAACTCCTCACCAGCAAGGGAACCAAGCTGGACGTAGAATGAGTGTGACAAAATGACTGAATCAGACTTCAGAAAGTGGATAATGAGAAACTTCAGTGAGCTAAAGAACATGTTCTAAATCAGTGCAAAGAAACTAAGAACCTTGAAAAAGATTTGAAAAAGATTCGAGGAATTGATAACAAGAATGGACAACTTAGAGAGGAATATGAATGAATTGAAGAGCTGAAAAACACAACACGAGAACTTGAAGCATGCACAAGTTTCAACAGCCGAATTGACCAAGCAGAAGAAAGAATATCAGAAGTTGAAGATCAACTCAATGAAATAAAATGATAAACCAAGATTAGAAAAAAGCACAAAAGGAATGAACAAAATCTCCAAGAAATGTGGGACTATGTAAAGAGACCCAACCTCCGTTTGAAAGGTGTAGCAGAATGTGATGAAGAGAATGAATCCAAGCTGGAAAACACTCTTCAGGATATTATCCAGGAAAATTTCCCCAACCCAGCAAGACAGGTCAATACTCAACTCCAGGAAATACAGAGAACACCACAAAATACTCTGCAAGGAGAGCAATGCCAAGGCACATAATCATCTGATACACCAGAGTTGAAATGAAGGAGAAAATACTAAGGGCAGCCAGAGAAAAAGGTCGGGTCACACACAAAGGGAAGCCCATCAGGCTAACAGCAGATCTCTCGGCAGGAACTCTACAGGCCAGAAGAGAGATGGGGACAATATTCAACATCTGTAAAGAAAAGAACTTTCAACCCAGAATCTCATATCCAGCCAAACTGAGCTTCCAAAGTGAAGAAAAATAAAATCCTTCATGAACAAGCAAGTACTCAGAGATTTTGTCACCACTAGGCCTGCTTTACAAGAGCTCCTGAAAGAGGCACTACACATAGAAAGAAACAACCAGTACCAGCCATCCTAAAAGCATACCAAATGCTAAAGAGCATCAACAAAATGAAGAATGTACATGAACCAATGGGCAAAACAGCCAGCTAGCATCAAAATGGCAGTATCAAATTCACACATAACAATATTAACCCTAAATGTAAATGGGCTAAATGCACCAATCAAAAGACACAGACTGGCAAATTGGATAAAAAAAACAAAACCCATCGGTGTGCTGTATCCAGGAAACCCACCTTCCACGCAAGAATACACAAAGGCTCAAAATAAAGGGATGGAGGAAGATTTACCAAGCAAATGGAGAGCAAAAAAAAGCAGGAGTTGCAATTCTCATCTCTGATAAAATAGACTTTAAAGCAACAAAGATCAAAAGGGACAAAAAGGTCATTACATAATGGTAAAAGGATCGATACAACAAGAAGAGCTAACGATTCTAAATATATATGGACCCAATGAAGGAGCACCCAGATATATAAGGCAAGTTCTTAATGACTTACAAAGAGACTTAGACTCCCACACAATAATAGTGGGAGACTTTAACACTCCACTGTCAATATCAGACAGATCAACCAGACAGAAAATTAACAAGGATATCCAGGACTTGAACTCAGACCTGGAACAAGCAAACCTGATAGACATTTACAGAACTCTCCACCCCAAATCCACAGAATATACATTCTTCTCAGCACCACATCACACCTACTCCAAAATTGACCACATAATTGGAAGTAAAGCACTCCTCAGCAAATGCAAAACAACTGAAATCATAACAAACAGTCTCTCAGACCATAGTGCAATCAAGTTGGAACTCAGAATTCAGAAAATAACTCAGAACCGCACAGCTTCATGGAAACTGAACAACTGGCTCTTGAATGTTGATTGGATAAACAATGAAATGAAGGCAGAAATAAAGAAGTTCTTTGAAACCAATGAGAATGAAGACACAACGTACCAGAATCTCTGGGACACATTTAAAGCAGTCTGTAGAGGAAAATATATAGCAATAAGTGCCCACATGAGAAGAGTGGAGATCCAAAATTGACACCCTATCATCAAAATTGAAAGAGCCATAGAAGCAAGATCAAAAAAGCTCAAAACCTAGCTGAAGACAAGAGATAACTAAGATCAGAGCAGAACTGAAGGAGATAGAGACAAGAAAAACCCTTCAAAAATCAATAAATTCAAGAGCTGGGTTTTTGAAAAGATCAACAAAATAGATATCCCACTAGCCAGACTGATAAAAAGAAAAGAGAACAACCAAATAGATGCAATAAAAACGATAAAGGAGAAATCACCACAGATTCCACAGAAATTCAAACCATCATCAGAGAATACTACAAACAACTCTATGCACATAAACTGGTAAATCAGGAAGAAATGGATAAATTCCTGGACGCCTGTGTCCTCCCAAGCCTAAACCAGGAGGAAGCCAAAACTATGAATAGACCAATAACAAGGTCTGAAGTTGAGGCAGCAATTAAGAGCCTACCACACAAAAAAGCCCAGATCCAGATGGGTTCACATTTGAGTTCTTCCAGACACACAAAGAGGATCTGGTACCATTCCTTCTGAAACTATTCCAAATAATCCAAAAAGAGGAACCCTTCCCAAATCATTTTATGAGACCAACATCATCCTGATACCAAAACCTGGCAGAGACTCAACTAGTAAAGAAAACTTCAGGCCAATATCCATGATGAACATAGATGCAAAAATCTTCAATAAAATACTGGCAAACAGATTGCAACAGCACATTAAAATACTTATCCATCATGATCAAGTAGGATTCATCCCAGGGATGCAAGGCTGGTTCAACATACACAAGTCTATAAATGTAATTCACCACATAAACAGAAGCAAAACAAAACCACATGATTATCTCAATTGACGCAGAGAAGGCATTTGACAAAATTCAACAGCCCTTTATGCTAAAACCCTCAATAAACTTGGTATTGATGGAACATATCTCAAAGTAATAAAAGCTATTTATGACAAACCAACAGCCAATATCATACTTAATGGGCAAAACTGGAAGCATTCCCTTTGAAATCCGGCACTAGACAAGGATGCCTCTCTCACCACTCCTATTCAACATAGTATTGGAAGGTCTAGCCAGAGCAATCAGGAAAGAAAAAGAAATAAATGGTATTCAAATAGAGAAGGTGGAAGCCAAATTGTCTCTATTTGCAGACGACATGATAGTATACCTAGAAGACCCCATCACCTCAGCCCAAAAGCTCCTGAAACTGATAAGCAACTTCAGCAAAGTCTCAGGATATAAAATCAATGTGCAAAAATCACAAGCATTCCTATACACCAATAACAGACTTAAAGAGAACCAAATCAAGAACGAACTGCCATTCACAATTGCTACAAAGAAAATAAAATACCTAGGAATACAACTCACAAGGAACATAAGGGACCTCTTCCAGAAAAACTACAAACCACTGCTCAACGAAATAAGAGAGGACACAAACAGATGGAGAAACATTCCATGTTCGTGGTTAGGAAGAATCAATATCGTGAAAATGGCTATACTGCCCAAAGTAATTTACACAATCAATGCTATCCCCATCAAACTACCATTGAATTTCTTCACAGAACTGGAAAACCACCATGAATTTCATATGGAACCAAAAGAGAGCCCGCATAGCCAAGTCAATTCTAAGCAAAAAGAACACAGCGGGAGGCATCACACTACCAGACTTCAAACTACACTACAAGGCTACAGTAATCAAAACAGCATGGTACTGGTACCAAAACAGAGATATAGACCAATGGAACAGAACAGAAGCATCGGAGGCAACACAACATATCTACAACCATATTATCTTTGATAAACCAGACAAAAACAAGCAATGGGGAAAGGATTCCCTATTTAATAAATGGTGTTGGGAAAACTGGCTAGCCATGTGCAGAAAGCAGAAACTGGACCCCTTCCTGACACCTTACACTAAAATTAACTCCAGATGGATTAAAGACTTAAACATAAGACCTGACACCATAAAAACCCTAGAAGAAAATCTAGGCAAAACCATTCAGGACATAGGAGTAGGCAAGGACTTCATGACCAAAACACCAAAAGCATTGGCAACAAAAGCCAAAATAGACAAATGGGACCTAATCAAACTCCACAGCTTCTGCACGGCAAAAGAAACAGTCACTAGAGTGAATCGGCAACCATCAGAATGGGAAAAAATCTTTGCAGTTTACACATCTGACAAAGGGCTGATATCCAGAATTTACAAAGAACTCAAACAGATTTACAGGAGAAAACAAACAAGCCCATTCAAAAATGGGCAAAGGATATGAACAGACACTTTACAAAAGAAGACATACATAACGCCAACAAACATATGAAAAATGCTCATCATCACTGGTAATTAGAGATGCAAATCAAAACCACATTGAGATACCATCTCACACCAGTTAGAATGGCGATCATTAAAAATCTGGAGACAGCAGATGCTGGAGAGGATGTGGAGAAATAGGAACACTCTTACACTGTTGGTGGGAGTGTAAATTAGTTCAACCATTGTGGAAGACAGTGTGGCGATTCCTCAGGGACCTAGAAATAGAAATTCCATTTGACCCAGCAATCCCATTACTGGGTATCTATCCAAAGGACTATAAATCATTCTACTATAAGGACACATGCACACAATGTTCATTGCAGCACTGTTTACAATAGCAAAAACTGGAAGCATTCCCTTTGAAATCCGGCACTAGACAAGGATGCCCTCTCTCACCACTCCTATTCAACATAGTACTGGAAGTTCTAGCCAGAGCAATCAGGAAAAAAAAGAAAAGAAATGGTATTCAAATAGGAAGGTGGAAGCCAAATTGTCTCTATTTGCAGACGACATGATAGTATACCTAGAAGACCCCATCACCTCAGCCCAAAAGCTCCTGAAACTGATAAGCAACTTCAGCAAAGTCTCAGGATATAAAATCAATGTGCAAAATCACAAGCATTCCTATACACCAATAACAGACTTAAAGAGAACCAAATCAAGAACGAACTGCCATTCACAATTGCTACAAAGAAAATAAAATACCTAGGAATACAACTCACAAGGAACTTAAGGGACCTCTTTAAGAAAAACTACAAACCACTGCTCAACGAAATAAGAGAGGACACAAACAGATGGAGAAACATTCCATGTTCGTGGTTAGGAAGAATCAATATCGAAAATGGCTATACTGCCCAAAGTAATTTACACAATCAATGCTATCCCCATCAAACTACCATTGAATTTCTTCACAGAACTGGAAAAAACCACCATGAATTTCATATGGAACCAAAAGAGAGCCCGCATAGCCAAGTCAATTCTAAGCAAAAGAACACAGCGGGAGGCATTACACTACCAGACTTCAAACTATACTACAAGGCTACAGTAATCAAAACAGCATGGTACTGGTACCAAAACAGAGATATAGACCAATGGAACAGAACAGAAGCATCGGAGGCAACACAACATATCTACAACCATATTATCTTTGATAAACCAGACAAAAACAAGCAATGGGGAAAGGATTCCCTATTTAATAAATGGTGTTGGGAAAACTGGCTAGCCATGTGCAGAAAGCAGAAACTGGACCCCTTCCTGACACCTTACACTAAAATTAACTCCAGATGGATTAAAGACTTAAACATAAGACCTGACACCATAAAAACCCTAGAAGAAAATCTAGGCAAAACCATTCAGGACATAGGAGTATGTAAGGACTTCATGACCAATATACCAAAAGCATTGGCAACAAAAGCCAAAATAGACAAATGGGACCTAATCAAACTCCACAGCTTCTGCACGGCAAAAGAAACAGTCACTAGAGTGAATCGGCAACCATCAGAATGGGAAAAAATCTTTGCAGTTTACACATCTGACAAAGGGCTGATATCCAGAATTTACAAAGAACTCAAACAGATTTACAGGAGAAAAACAAACAAGCCCATTCAAAAATCGGCAAAGGATATGAACAGACACTTTACAAAAGAAGACATACATAACGCCAACAAACATATGAAAAAATGCTCATCATCACTGGTAATTAGAGAGATGCAAATGAAAACCACATTGAGATACCATCTCACACCAGTTAGAATGGCGATCATTAAAAAATCTGGAGACAGCAGATGCTGGAGAGAATGTGAAGAAATAGGAACACTCTTACACTGTTGGTGGGAGTGTAAATTAGTTCAACCATTGTGGAAGACAGTGTGGCATTTCCTCAGGGACCTAGAAATAGATATTCCATTTGACCCAGCAATCTCATTACTGGGTATCTATCCAAAGGACTATAAATCATTCTACTATAAGGACACATGCACACAAATACTCATTGCAGCACTGTTTACAATAGCAAAAAACTGGTAGCAACCCAAATGCCTAATGGTGATAGACTGGACTGGGAAAATGTGGCACATATACACCATGGAATATTAGTCAGCAATCAAAAATGATGAGTTTGTGTCCTTTGTAAGGACATGGATGAATCTGTAGAACATCATTCTCAGCAAACTGACACAAGAACAGAAAAAGAAATACCGTATATACTCACTCATAGGTGGGTGAGAAAAATGAGAACACATGAACACAGAAATGGGGTCTACTACACACGGGAGTCTATTGGGGGGAATGGGGGAGGGACAGTGGGGGGCTGGGGAGGGATAGCCTGGGGATGAATACCAAGTGTGGGTGAAGGGGAGGAAGGCAGCAAAACACACTGCCATGTGTGTACCTATGCAACTATCTTGCACGTCCTGCACATGTACCCCAAAACCTATAATTCAGTAAAAATTTAAAAAAAAAAGAAAAGAAAAATTACTTCCAAATACAAATGTATTTATCTCCTTTGCCTGGTTTGTATTTTATAGTAAGCTATGGTTTATGTTACCTAGTACTAAATTAGACAAATTATCAACAAAAATTAAATGTCTATATATGTACACATACACACACACACAGATACATATATATATATATATATATATATATATATATATATATATTTCAAGGGATATAAGTTATCCTTCAAAATTCTAAAGTAGAACGTCACATATTTAAAAATAGTTTAAGACTATATAATAATTACAATAGTTAATCTTAATGTAGTATATGATACCTACTCAGATATTCTTGTAAGTGCTGTGTATTCATCAACTTATTTAAACTCACAACAAACCTAAGAAATATTTCTATTATATAGAAGAATAAACTGAAGCCTGAGTCTCGATATAATTTATTCAATTTCATATAGTTAGAAAGAGCCAGGACTTGAATTAAGATTTTTTCGTTTAAAGACACTAAATTTGGATTATAGTACTGAACATTTAACTATTTGAAACTACTTCTTGGCCACATCCGGTGGCTCACGCCTGTAATCCCAGCACTTTGGGAGGCTGAGACAGGCAGATCAGGAGTTTAAGACCAGCATGGCCAATATGGTAAAACCCCATCTCTACTAAAATACACAAACAACATTAGCTGGGCATGATTGCGTGGACCTGTAATCCCAGCTACTTGGTAGGATGAGGTGGGAGAATCCTCTGAGCTCTTCAGGCAGAGTTTGCAGTGAGCCTAGATTTTGCCACTGTACTCCATCCTGGGCAACAGAGCTAGATTCCTCAGTCTGAAAAACCAAACAAACAAACAAACAAAAACTTCTTCTCTAAAATAATTTAAACAATTTACACTAAACCTAAAGCCAGTGAAAATAACAAAAGAAACCTATCTATAGGTAGTGCTATAGTTAGACTTTGTATTCCCATCCAAATCATCTTGAATTGTAATCCTCATAATTTCTACAATGCCCACATGTCAAGGGAAAGACCAGGTGGAGATAATTGAATCATATGTATGGTTTCCTCCATGCTGTTCTTATGGGTGAGTTCCAATGATATCTGATGGTCTTATAGGGGCTCTTCCTACTTCACTCAGCACTTTTTCTTCCTGCCACCTTGTAAAAAGGTACCTTAGTCCCCTTTGTCTTCTGCCATGATTGTAAGTTTCCTGAACCCTCCAAGCCATGCTGAACTGTGAATCAAATCTCTTTCTTTATAAATTCTCAGTCTCAGGCAGTTATTAATAGCAGTATGAATACAGACTAATACAGGTAGGAAAGCAGAAAAGGATGCTAACTCAACAAATACAGTGTACAAAGTGCTGACCCTGCAAGGATCATTCAAAATATCTCCTATTAAGAAAAATCATAGCATCTTTAGGAGAAATGCACAGTGGACAACTTGTCCAAAGGCCACTGACCACTGTAATAATATTGGAGTGAGTATGGGAAATAGAGGACCAAGAATAAACCAACCACTCATAAGCCATTTTGTTTCTGTGGTTCAAAAATACTCAATTGGCTGACTTGAGAAAACACATCGCAATCCCATCTACAAAATGGGCGACATCCCTCTCATACCTTGACAGTAGCACCAAAAGATATGCCAACAGGTGTTTCTTACAAGAAGGCCTGCAAATAGTTTTTGCCTCCAAACTGTAGCTTTATCAAGAGCAAGAAGTGGAGGGAGGTCAAAGACATAAAATAACCTGCACATGAATGGAGATTTTCTGCTGGGAAACATCAGACTTCTGATCACTGGACTGTTAACAAAAAATACATCGAATTATAACCAAGCTTAAGATCTAAAATAATGATTCTAACAGCAGCCTGAATGATGATGCAATGCAAGCTGAAACTGCCTTATGGGCAAAATCCAGGTCTATTGTCAAGTTAAAAAAAATAGAAAGTAAAAACAATGACACATGGAATGAAAATTCCAAGAGAAATGATAGACCTTATGTCAGATATTTTAGGGCTTATAAATGTTCTTAAATTTTGAATGCAGCAACCATAACTTTCAAAATATTATTTGGAAATCTATGCTTTAGTATGCTAAGATGCATATGCTTTTGGTCTGTTTCTATGTGATTTCCTTTAAACATAATTTTCAACAGATAAGAATATTAAATATTAAGTCTATTCCCCATGAATTTTATACTTATGTTCAGCTAAAAACTGGCATGTTGACCTAATATCTAAAAAGCTTCTTAAAATGTCATATCAATGGCACCTGTGTGGTAGTTGCTGAGTAGGGCAGCTATTGTAAATAAATATCCTGCTATTTAGGTTACATCAACAGAATTGTCATGGCAAGACTCCAAGAAGAGCCACAGAGGGAAGATCACTTATTTCATTGTCACTTTTACTAAGGAACATCATCATAATAACCTGAGTTGCTTTTGTTTTAGATTTATAAGTATCTCAGTGCTCTCTGAAAATGACACTGTGATCATTTTTACTACCATATCGTTTAAAACAAGCTTCTAAGTTTCTACTTGTCTACAATACTGTTTTATCATATCAGTTGTAGTAATTTAATGTAATTATTTTTAGCAGATACTTGTTAAAATGATAACATAATCTCCATTTGATTAATGTTCCATTTTTTTTGGTTGGAATGCTGACCTAATACAAATGCCTCTATATTACAGAGAAAAAGAAACTCTTAACTACAATGCAATTTTTAGAAAGAGTTGCATTTTAATACATTTAATATTGATAAAAGATTAAAGAATGCTCATAATACTAATTTTTAAAATACTTTGCACAAAGGAATTCAAAAGCAATTTCAAAAAATAGACAATAAATTATGTAGTGCTAGTCTCATGCAGGGATAAATGCAGGGTAACATCCAAGAGTGACTACTTTAAAGATCAACATTATTTTGGTACTATAAATTCTCTAGTGGTAGTTAATATTTTGCATGATTTTGAAGTTCTTTTTATTTTTAATGAAAACTCATTAAAGAATTATAACAAGAAAAATCATTATAAATTGTAAGTTAAAGTTAATACAAAAGTTAACATAACTGCATAACATTAAAATTTAGAAATAGAACATTACTAGTAACGTATAATTGCTTCTTGTGCTCCACGCCAATTATAAAATCCCTATCCTGAACTCGAAACGCTTTAGATAAATTTTGCCTTTCACTCAACTTAGTGCAGAATAATCTGTAAAGTAAGTAATCTTTATATATGGCCGACTTTGCTCAAAGTTATTTTTAAGAAATTCTTTCAAGTTAATTATGTAGGTTTTATTCACTTACACCTATTGCTTGATTGTATGCATTATGTATCATACCAGTTCTAGAGTAAATAAGTATTTTGTGTTGTTTCAAATTTTTGAATATTGTAAATAGAGCCATGTTGAACATCTTGTATGCATCATTTATTGAATGTATGTGTTAGACAAATACCAAGGGGTGAGTTTCAGGATCAAATTAAATGTGTGTGTTCTACTTTATAAGATACTGCCAAGTAATTTTTAAAGTGAATGTGTCAATTTATGTCAGTTGCTCCAAATGCTTAACAGTACTTGCTATTTTCTTGCTTATTTTTATATTCATTATGGTGGGTGTGCAGTGATATCTTCTTGTAGTTTCAATTTGCATTTTTTAGTGAGAGTGCAATTGACAGATTTTCCCATGTTTATTGACCATTTTAAAATGCTGTTTTATGAAGTTAGTATTCAAATTTTTGTCTACTTCCTGATTAGCTTAACTGCACCTAATTCACTCTTTTTATAGATGTCAGTGTTCTGTGCTATTTTCAAGGCCTTGTCAGCTAATTCCAAAAGCAATCACTGCAGATCTAAGTTCACTGTGCTTTTCTTTTTACTTTGGTCAGATATCATGGATATGCTTAGTATTTTTTTTTCTAATGATAGATGTATGTTTTCAAAAGTCTCCAAATGATATTGTATCTTGAGAGATGATATGTCCTTCTCTCTGCAGGGTAAGGAGTATATTACTACTCATTTTCACACTACTCATAAAGAAATACCCATGCCTGGGTAACTTATAAAGGAAAGAGCTTTAACAGAATTACAGTTCCACTTGGCTGGAGAGGCCTCACAATCTTGATGGCAGGTGAGAGAGCTCATGCATGAGAACTCCCATTTATAAAGCCATCAGATCTCATGAGACTTATTCACTACCACAAGAACATTACCGGGAAAAACACCTCCATATTCAATTATGTTCACCTGATCCTTCCCTTGACAGGTGGGGATTATGACAATCAAAGTGAGCTGTGGGTCAGGACACAGCCAAACCATATCAAAAGAGTGAACCTCAATCACCTTAATCTAAATAGCGACTGTGCTCAGTCAATGTATATTGAAGACCCAGGAAATTGTCTACATTTGATTTCTAGTTGATCGCCCAAGTTTTTAAACCCTAGGTATAGTGTCAAGGCAGAGCTCCTCTCCCAGTCAGTCCCTAACTCTAAACCATCTCTATTTTAGAGTTCTCTCGATATTTTCACAAAATGAGAAAATCCTGTCTGATTTTATATTGGTGATCTACAAAATCTCAGAATAGCATATGCCTGGCATGCTGGAGCTCAAGTTTCCACCAAAACTCGCTCTTCATTGCCACTAGTTTGGTAATACAAAGGTCAATTTTTGAAACATGTGTTCTTGTTCAGTGTTAACAACATCTTCCAGAATACCAGTGAATGCAAATGTGTTTTCCCCTCTCTAAAGTTTTTTCATCTCTTTCAGCTCCTTCAGCTCTCATTGCCACACAGATCTCTCATACCTTCAAAGAGATAATTTCTTCATTTGATTAATGTTCCATTTTTCTTTGTTTGGAATGCTGACCTAGTACAAATGCCTCTATATTAGAGAAGGAGAAACTCTTAATCACAATGCAATGTTTAGAAAGAGTTGCATTTTAATGCATTTGATATTGATAAAAGATTAAAGAATGGTCATAATACTGATTTTTAAAATACTTTGCACAAAGGCACTCAAAAGCAATTTCAAAAATATAGAAAATAAATTATGTAGTGCTAGTCTCATGCAGGGATAAATGCAGGGTAACATCCAAGAGTGACTACTTTAAAGATCAACATTATTTTGGTACTATAAATTCTCTAGTGGTAGTTAATATTTTGCATGATTTTGAAGTTCTTTTTATTTTTAATGAAAACTCATTAAAGAATTATAACAAGAAAAATCATTATAAATTGTAAGTTAAAGTTAATACAAAAGTTAACATAACTGCATAACATTAAAATTTAGAAATAGAACATTACTAGTAACGTATAATTGCTTCTTGTGCTCCACGCCAATTATAAAATCCCTATCCTGAACTCGAAACGCTTTAGATAAATTTTGCCTTTCACTCAACTTAGTGCAGAATAATCTGTAAAGTAAGTAATCTTTATATATGGCCGACTTTGCTCAAAGTTATTTTTAAGAAATTCTTTCAAGTTAATTATGTAGGTTTTATTCACTTAAACCTATTGCTTGATTGTATGCATTATGTATCATACCAGTTCTAGAGTAAATAAGTATTTTGTGTTGTTTCAAATTTTTGAATATTGTAAATAGAGCCATGTTGAACATCTTGTATGCATCATTTATTGAATGTATGTGTTAGACAAATACCAAGGGGTGAGTTTCAGGATCAAAGTGAATGTGTATGTTCTACTTAATAAGATACTGCCAAATAAATTTTAAAGTGAATGTGCCAATTTATGTCAGTTGCTCCAAATGCTTAACAGTACTTGCTATTTTCTTGCTTATTTTTATATTCATTATGGTGGGTGTGCAGTGATATCTTCTTGTAGTTTCAATTTGCATTTTTTAGTGAGAGTGCAATTGACAGGTTTTCCCATGTTTATTGACCATTTTAAAATGCTGTTTTATGAAGTTAGTATTCAAATTTTGGTCTACTTCCTGATTAGCTTAACTGCATCTAATTCATTCTTTTCATAAATGTCAGTGTTCTGTGCTATTTTCAAGTCCTTGTCAGCTAATTCAAGCAATCACTGCAGATCTGAGTTCACTGTGCTTTTCTCTTTACTTTGGTCATATATCATGGATATGCTTAGTAATTTTTTTCTAATGATAGATGCATGTTTTTAAAAGTCTTCAAATGATATTATATCTTGAGAGATGATATGTCCTTCTCTCGGCAGGGTAAGGAGTATATTACTACTCATTCTCACACTATTAATAAAGAAATACCCACGACCGGGTAACTTATAAAGGAAAGAGTTTTAACAGACTTACAGTTCCACTTGGCTGGAGAGGCCTCACAATCTTGATGGCAGGCAAGAGAGCTCGTGCAGAACTCCCATTTATAAAGCCATCAGATCTCGTGAGACTTATTCACTACCACAAGAACATTACCGGGGAAACCACCTCCATATTCAATTATGTTCACCTGACCCTGCCCTTGATAGGTGGGGATTATGACAATCAAGGTGAGCTGAGGGTCAGGACACAGCCAAACCATATCAAGAGAGTGAACCTTAATCACCTTAATCTAAATAGCGACTGTGCTCAGTCAATGTATATTGAAGACCCAGGAAATTGTCTACATTTGATTTCTAGTTGATCGCCCAAGTTTTTAAACCCTAGGTATAGTGTCAAGGCAGAGCTCCTCTCCCAGTCAGTCCCTAACTCTAAACCATCTCTATTTTAGAGTTCTCTCGATATTTTCACAAAATGAGAAAATCCTGTCTGATTTTATATTGGTGATCTACAAAATCTCAGAATAGCATATGCCTGGCATGCTGGAGCTCAAGTTTCCACCAAAACTCGCTCTTCATTGCCACTAGTTTGGTAATACAAAGGCAAATTTTTGAAACATGTGTTCTTGTTCAGTGTTAACAACGTCTTCCAGAATACCAGTGAGTGCAGATGTGTTTTCCCCTCTCTAAAGTTTTTTCATCTCTTTCAGCTCCTTCAGCTCTCATTGCCACACAGATCTCTCATACCTTCAAAGAGATAATTTCTTCATTTGATTAATGTTCCAGTTTTCTTTGGTTGGAATGCTTACCTAATACAAATGACTCTAATCTACAGAGAAACAGAAACTCTTAATCACAATGCAATTTTTAGAAAAGATTGTATATGGTGTGTGTATATATATATATATATGTATGCATACATACACACACACATGCACAAACACACCATGGAATACTACTCAGCCACAAAAAGAAATGAAATTATGGTATTTGCAGAAACTGAATGGAATTAGAGACCATTATTCTAAGTGAAGTAACTCTGGAATGGAAGCTAAACACTGTATGTTCTCACTTGTAAGTGGTAGCTAAGTTATGAAGATGCAAAGGCATAAGAATTATTCAATGAAATTTGGGGACTTGTGGAGAATGGTTGGTGGCATAAAAGACTAAAGATTTGGTGCAGAATACCCTGCTTGGGTGATGAGTGCACCAAACTCTCAGAAATCACCACTAAAAACTTATTCATATAACCAAATACCAACTGTTCCCCAAACGTATTGAAATAAAAAAAGAGTGTATTTACATATATGTGTGTAAAAGATAGAAAATAAAGGTGTCTTTAATTAAAATTACATTTAAACCTAAAATTTGAAGTTTGAAACATTAAGAAGGAGAAAGAGAAACATATGTGTAGAACAGAGTCTCTACATAGAGTTCTTCCATATGAAAATTGGAAATAGTCTATATAATATACATTTAATGGATATCTATTATTTGACATGCACTCATATATATTCTACTTGACATTTCCAATAGAAAAATAGATATTCTATTCTATACTTTAATAACCTCATCAGACAATTTCTATTTCTGGGAACAGATCTAAAATGGGAGAAAAAAAGAAGAAGAAAATTAGTTGGTTTATACAGCTAAGGGAGATTAAAAAAAAGTAATGAAGTAGAAACGAAGTTAAAATCCTGAAGGCATACTGAAATTGAAATGTGCATATGTAGAAGTAGAAGAGGGAAGAAAACACAAATAAACCTATGGCATGAGAAAATGGATTTAGCTAAATAAAAAAAAAGGAAAGAAAAAACCAGCCTTGTTAAATTAATTGAATCTTCTGAAATGATACATAATATTTATGAAGTTATAAGCATTGATTTTCATGTTGACTTGAACCCGATGATGAATAAATATGTTGTGATTTTTTCACTCTACAATTTTAACTTAAAGTTTAATTTAACCTTTGCATATTTAGTTTTCCTGATAGAATTGTCTCACTTCCTAGTCATATTTTCCAAAAATGATAGCATTCTTAGATTTCATGTGCTACTTATATCTTCTGTTTGATTATTTAAATATATTATTGAACACTGCCTACAAATTATTTGCAGGGCAAGTATAAAATAATAAGTAAACAGGTATGCCTACTTTATCTTATAAATTGCAATCTATATAATCTTACAATGTTGTGATTTCCCACAATGTCAACAATTAATTTTGTTAGTTTCCCTGGATGGGTAGTGTCTATGTATTTATAGCAAGCTTTAGGCTATAAGTGTTAGAAACAAAATGGCTTGTTCTTTCTAATCAAATGCTCTAAGGTAAAGGTTAAAGCCTATCAAATTATCTTTACAATCCATCGGGTATTTTCTTTTTCTTTTTAGAGTAAACATCAAGGAGTAAGCTTAACCTAATATCATGTATTTAAAAGAAGTTCTATTCAGCATTTATTGTTTCAATTTATCTAACTTATATATTGAAATGCTTAATGTATATCTCTACAAATGTAATGTACTTAAATTGAAGTTAGAACATAATTTTATATTCTGAAATTAAAAATTTAAACATAATCAAAAAATGCTTGATTTTAGTAATCTTACCAATACTTTTCAAAATCCTAATATAAAATCAATTATTTACCATTATTATTGTGCATTATTTGGTGTTGATGGTAGAACACGTCTTAGTCTTTTCAAGCTGCTATAAAAAATATCTTAGACTAGATAATTTATAAAGGAAAGAGCTTTAACAGAATTACAGTTCCACTTGGCTGGAGAGGCCTCACAATCTTGATGGCAGGTGAAAGAGCTCATGCATGAGAACTCCCATTTATAAAGCCATCAGATCTCATGAGACTTATTCACTACCACAAGAACATTACCGGGAAAAACACCTCCATATTCAATTATGTTCACCTGACCCTTCCCTTGACAGGTGGGGATTATGACAATCAAGGTGAGCTGTGGGTCAGGACACAGCCAAACCATATCAAAAGAGTGAACCTCAATCACCTTAATCTAAATAGCGACTGTGCTCAGTCAATGTATATTGAAGACCCAGGAAATTGTCTACATTTGATTTCTAGTTGATCACCCAAGTTTTTAAACCCTAGGTATAGTGTCAAGGCAGAGCTCCTCTCCCAGTCAGTCCCTAACTCTAAACCATCTCTATTTTAGAGTTCTCTCGATATTTTCACAAAATGAGAAAATCCTGTCTGATTTTATATTGGTGATCTACAAAATCTCAGAATAGCATATGCCTGGCATGCTGGAGCTCAAGTTTCCACCAAAACTCGCTCTTCATTGCCACTAGTTTGGTAATACAAAGGTCAATTTTTGAAACATGTGTTCTTGTTCAGTGTTAACAACATCTTCCAGAATACCAGTGAATGCAAATGTGTGTTCCCCTCTCTAAAGTTCTTTCATCTCTTTCAGCTCCTTCAGCTCTCATTGCCACACAGATCTCTCATACCTTCAAAGAGATAATTTCTTCATTTGATTAATGTTCCAGTTTTCTTTGGTTGGAATGCTTACTTAATACAAATGACTCTATTCTACAGAGAAGCAGAAACTCTTAATCACAATGCAATTTTTAGAAAAGATTGTATATGGTGTATATCCATATATATATATGCATATATGCACACACACGCAGAAATACACCATGGAATATACTCAGCCCTAAAGAGAAATAAAATTATGGTATTTGTAGAAACCTGAATGGAATTAGAGACCATTATTCTAAGTGAAGCAACTCTGGAATGGAAGCCAAACACTGTGTGTTCTCACTTGTAAGTGGTAGCTAAGTTATGAAGATGCAAAGGCATAAGAATTATTTAATGAACTTTGGGGACTTGTGGAGAATGATTGGTGGGAAAAAGACTAAACATTTGGTGCAGCATACCCTGCTTGGATGATGAGTGCACCAAAATCTCAGAAATAACCACTAAAAACTTATTCATATAACCAGATACCACCTGTTCCCCAAACGTATTGAAATAAAAAAAGAGTGTATTTATATATATGTGGGTAAAAGATAGAAAATAAAGATTTCTTTAATTAAAATTACATTTAAACCTAAAATTTGGAGTTTGAAACATTAAGAAAAAGAAAGAGAAACATCTGTGTAGAACAGAGTCTCTACATAGAGTTCTTCCATGTGAAAATTGGAAATAGTCTATATAATCTACATTTAATGGTATCTGTTATGTGACCTGCACTCATATATATTCGACTTGACATTTCCAGTAGAAAAATAGATATTCTATTCTATTCTTTCATAACCTCATCAGACAATTGCTATTTCTGGGAACAGATCTAAAAATGGGAGAAAAAAAGAAGAAGAAAATTAGTTCGTTTATACAGCTAAGGGAGATAAAAGGAAGTAATGAAGTAGAAACGAAGTTCAAATCCTAGAGGCAGACTGAAATAGAAATGTGCATATGTAGAAGTAGAAGAGAGAAGGAAAACCAAATAAACCTATGGCATGAGAAAATGGATTTAGCTAAATGAAAAAAAAGGGAAGAAAAACCCAGCCTTGTTCAATTAATTGAATCTTCTGAATTGGTACATAATATTTATGAAGTTATAAGCATTCATTTTCATGTTGACTTGATCCCAATGATGAATAAATATGTTGTGATGTTTTTCACTCTAGAATTTTAACTTAAAGTTTAATTTAACCTTTGCTAATAGTTTATTGCATATTTAGTTTTACTGTTAGAATTCTCTCACTTCCTAGTCATATTTTTCAAAAATGGTAGCATTCTCAGATTTCATGTGCTACTTATATCTTCTGTTTGATTATTTAAATATATTATTGAACACTAACTACAAATTATTTTCCACTGCAGGGCAAGTAAAAAATAATAAGTAAACAGGTATGCCTACTTTATCTTATAAATTGCAATCTATATAATCTTACAATATTGTGATTTCCCACAATGTCAACAATTAATTTTGTTAGTTTCCCTGGATGGGTAGTGACTATGTATTTATAGCAAGCTTTAGGCTATAAGTGTTAGAAACAAAATGGCTTGTTCTTTCTAATCAAATGCTCTAAGATAAAGGTTAAAGCCTATCAAATTATCTTTAAAATCCATCAGGTATTTTCTTTTTCTTGTTAAACATCAAGGAGTAAGCTTAACCTAATATCATGTATTTAAAAAAAGTTCCATTCAGCATTTATTGTTTCAACTTCTCTAACTTATATATTGAAATGCTTAATGTATGGCTCTACAAATGTAATGTACTTAAATTGAAGTTAGAACATAATTTTATATTCTGAAATTACACATTTAAAACATAATCAAAGGATGCTTGATTTTAGTAATCTTATCAATATTTTTCAAGACCCTAATATAAAATCAATTATTTACTATTATTATTGTGCATTATTTGGTGTTGATGGTAGAACACATCTTAGACTTTTCAAGCTGCTATAAGAAAATATCTTAGACTAGATAATTTATAAACAATAAAAATTTGTTGCTTACATTTATGAAGGATGGAAAGCCCAAGTTCATGGTGACAGCAGATCCAGCAGTAAATAAGGGTCTACCCTCCATTTTAAAGATGGTGCCTCACTGATGTGTCTTCACATGGTGGAAACAACAAATAAGCTCTCTCCAACATCTTTCATAGAGACACTGATTCCATTACCACATGCCTTATCTCCCAGTACCATGGAACTGAAGATTAAGTTTCAGTACGAGAAGCAGAAACTCTTAATCACAATGCAATTTTTAGAAAAGATTGTATATGGTGTATATCCATATATATATATGCATATATGCACACACACGCAGAAATACACCATGGAATATACTCAGCCCTAAAGAGAAATAAAATTATGGTATTTGTAGAAACCTGAATGGAATTAGAGACCATTATTCTAAGTGAAGCAACTCTGGAATGGAAGCCAAACACTGTGTGTTCTCACTTGTAAGTGGTAGCTAAGTTATGAAGATGCAAAGGCATAAGAATTATTTAATGAACTTTGGGGACTTGTGGAGAATGATTGGTGGGAAAAAGACTAAACATTTGGTGCAGCATACCCTGCTTGGATGATGAGTGCACCAAAATCTCAGAAATAACCACTAAAAACTTATTCATATAACCAGATACCACCTGTTCCCCAAACGTATTGAAATAAAAAAAGAGTGTATTTATATATATGTGGGTAAAAGATAGAAAATAAAGGTTTCTTTAATTAAAATTACATTTAAACCTAAAATTTGGAGTTTGAAACATTAAGAAAAAGAAAGAGAAACATATGTGTAGAACAGAGTCTCTACATAGAGTTCTTCCATATGAAAATTGAAAATAGTCTATATAATCTACATTTAATGGATATCTATTATTTGACATGCACCCATATATATTCTACTTGACATTTCCAATAGAAAAATAGATATTCTATTCTATACTTTAATAACCTCATCAGACAATTTCTATTTCTGGGAACAGATGTATAACGGGAGAAAAAAAGAAGAAGAAAATTAGTTGGTTTATACAGCTAAGGGAGATAAAAAAAAAGTAATGAAGTAGAAACGAAGTTAAAATCCTGAAGGCATACTGAAATTGAAATGTGCATATGTAGAAGTAGAAGAGGGAAGAAAACACAAATAAACCTATGGCATGAGAAAATGGATTTAGCTAAATAAAAAAAAAAGGAAAGAAAAAACCAGCCTTGTTAAATTAATTGAATCTTCTGAAATGATACATAATATTTATGAAGTTATAAGCATTGATTTTCATGTTGACTTGAACCCGATGATGAATAAATATGTTGTGATTTTTTCACTCTACAATTTTAACTTAAAGTTTAATTTAACCTTTGCTAATAGTTTATTGCATATTTAGTTTTCCTGATAGAATTGTCTCACTTCCTAGTCATATTTTCCAAAAATGATAGCATTCTTAGATTTCATGTGCTACTTATATCTTCTGTTTGATTATTTAAATATATTATTGAACACTGCCTACAAATTATTTGCAGGGCAAGTATAAAATAATAAGTAAACAGGTATGCCTACTTTATCTTATAAATTGCAATCTATATAATCTTACAATGTTGTGATTTCCCAAAATGTCAACAATTAATTTTGTTAGTTTCACTGGATGGGTAGTGTCTATGTATTTATAGCAAGCTTTAGGCTATAAGTGTTAGAAACAAAATGGCTTGTTCTTTCTAATCAAATGCTCTAAGATAAAGGTTAAAGCCTATCAAATTATCTTTAAAATCCATCAGGTATTTTCTTTTTCTTGTTAAACATCAAGGAGTAAGCTTAACCTAATATCATGTATTTAAAAAAAGTTCCATTCAGCATTTATTGTTTCAACTTCTCTAACTTATATATTGAAATGCTTAATGTATGGCTCTACAAATGTAATGTACTTAAATTGAAGTTAGAACATAATTTTATATTCTGAAATTACACATTTAAAACATAATCAAAGGATGCTTGATTTTAGTAATCTTACCAATATTTTTCAAGACCCTAATATAAAATCAATTATTTACTATTATTATTGTGCATTATTTGGTGTTGATGGTAGAACACATCTTAGACTTTTCAAGCTGCTATAAGAAAATATCTTAGACTAGATAATTTATAAACAATAAAAATTTGTTGCTTACATTTATGAAGGATGGAAAGCCCAAGTTCATGGTGACAGCAGATCCAGCAGTAAATAAGGGTCTACCCTCCATTTTAAAGATGGTGCCTCACTGATGTGTCTTCACATGGTGGAAACAACAAATAAGCTCTCTCCAACATCTTTCATAAAGACACTGATTCCATTACCACATGCCTTATCTCCCAGTACCATGGAACTGAAGATTAAGTTTCAGTACCTGCATTTTTAGAAGACACAGGCATTTAGATTATAGCATAACATGTAAAAGATATTCACACTATATTTTACAGTGAAAACACCAATATGCACGCATGAAAATAGTAACTACTAGATTTTGCTAACATTTTCATGAAAAAACCAATTGTGAAATGTTATACGATTTCAGAGTTGATAGCTTCATTTTCTTTGTTTACAAACACTACAGAATACATTTAATAAATAGAACAAATTTTCTAGACTTAAGAATTCCAAAAGTGGGAGTGAAGTCAGGAAGAAGTGGTAAGGGCAATTCTGGAAAATTCTTTCCTACATGGCTACACTGATTCAGCAATGATCACAGAAAATTTTCTGAACAGGAAACCAAATTTATCAAATCCAGAAGAGAGATTAAGAATAGCCTTTTAGCAGAACCATCATCCCCAGCATAGAATCATAAAATTGGAAAGACATCCCCTAGTTCCCAGCTTCTCTCTGGGGAGGGAAAGAGTTGGTCAACACATCCAGTGTTATAGACTCTTTGTGGAGGTTTATTGGGAAACTGTGTTTTATTTTGTGAGACTTGGAATGATGATGGAACCAGCACAGTCAGGCCACATTGACAAAAATGTAGATGGCGGCTTGTGTTGGCAGTCAGGATAGCTCCACCTCCCAGCTCAACAAAGTGTAAATGGAAGAAAATTTCTAGCTTCCAGATTCTATCCTGTGGAGGAAAGTAGAGCCATGTGTTCAATGCCCCAGCTCCTCCAGAGCTGCCCAAAGAACTTGCTTATATCCTGCCTATAAAAGAGTACAAATGAATCTGATGTAAATTACATGCCTGGGGTAGAATAGAAATGAGGCATGAACTATCATTCACAAAAGCTTCTCTTTCTAGGATCAGCACAAAGAGAATGAATAAAAACTCCAACTCCCAGCTTCTTTCTGTGGAGGTAAAGAACTGAATGGTGTATCCAGTGACCCAGAATTTCTGGTAGCTGCCTAAGGACCTTGATTTTATTTTACTATCCTATTGTACAGATAGGATCTAGTTTACCCTATATACCCAGGGCCTGCAAAGACCAAAGAAAGTGGATTGGAGCTGATTGATAAGAGTCTTCACCTATTAAAGACCAGACTATCAAGATTGGGATATGTGGCTGCTTTGTCTAATGTAGAGACACCAACACAGAAAATAAATGAAGATGAAGAAACAGGCTAATATGCTTCAAGTAAGAAAGCAATATAAATCTGACACCAACCTTAATGAAAAGGATCTGTACAATTTACCTGGTGAAGAATTCAAATTAACAGTAATAAAGATACTCGGTGATGTCAGAGAAACAATACATGAACAAATTGAGAATTTAAACAAAGAGATAGAAAACATTTTTTAAAAAGGAACAAGCAGGATCAGTGTGGTGGCTCACACATGTAATTCAAGATCTTTGGAAGGCCAATGCAGGCTGGTCACTTGAGACCAGAACAGCATTGACAACATTGTTCAGGACCAGCCTGGCCATAATGGTGAAACCTGGTCTCTACTAAAATTACAAAAATTAGCTGGGGTTGGTGGTGCACATCTATAATCTTACGTACTCAGGAGGCTGAAGCAGGAGAATCACTTGAACACATGAGGCAAAGCTCACAGTGAGCTTAGATCTTGTCACTGCACTATAGTCTGATACTCTGTCTCAGAACAACAACAACAGCAACAATAATAACAAATAATAAATAAAGAAACAAGCAAATAATAGAAGTGAAGAATACAATAATTGAACTAAAAGATTTACCTGAAAGATTCAAGAGCAGGCTATGTCAAGCAAATAAAGAATTAGTGAACTCAAAATAGGTCATTTGAAATTATTTAGTTAAAAGAGCAACAGGTAAAAAATAAAAATAAAAATAAAAAGTTCAGAAGAAAAGTAACATATGGGGCACCATCAAGTTAACCAATGTCCTGAGATTTTCAGGACAAGGAAGGGACAAAGAAACAGAAAGATAATTTAAATAAATAATTACCAAAAACTTCCCAAATCTGGTAAAGAAAATGGACATCTAGATCTAAAAATTGCAAAATCAAATGAACCAAAATAAATGCACATAAAGATACATTATAATCAAATTGTCAAAAGTCACAAGACAGATTTTGAAAGCAGCAAAGAAAAATTATTTGTCATACAAAAATGATTTGTAATCTCTATAAGACTATCAACAGATTTATCATAAAGAATATTGCATACTAGAAAGAATAGATTATATATTGAAATGCTAAAAGAAAAATCAGCCAGGCGCGGTGGCTCAAGCCTGTAATCCCAGCACTTTGGGAGGCCGAGGTGGGTGGATCACGAGGTCAAGAGATCGAGACCATCCTGGTCAACATGGTGAAACCCCGTCTCTACTAAAAAAAATATAAAAAAATAGCTGAGCATGGTGGCGCATGCCTGTAATCCCAGCTACTCAGGAAGCTGAGGCAGGAGAATTGCCTGAACCCAGAAGGCGGAGGTTGCAGTGAGCCGAGATCGCGCCATTGCACTCCAGACTGGGTAAGAAGAGTGAAACTCCGTCTCAAAAATAAAAAATAAAATAAAATAAAATTGCTAATCAATAATACTATACCAGGCAAAACTGTCTTTTAAAAATGAAGGAGAGGCTGGGTGCCATGGCTCATGCATGTAGTCCCAGCACTTTGGGAGGCTGAGGTGGGTGGATCATGAATACAGGAGTTCCAGACCAGCCTGACCAACATGGTGAAACCCCATTTCTACTGAAAATACAGAAATTAGCCGGGTATGGTGGAGCATGCATATAGTCCCAGCTACTCAGGAGGCTGAGGCAGGAGAATCGCTTGAACTCGGGAGGCAGAGGTTGCTGTGAGCCGAGATTGTGCCACTGCACTCCAACCTAGGCAACAGAACAAAACTCCATTTCAAAGAAAAAAAAATGGAGAGAACAAGTATTGCCAGACAAACAAAATTTAAGAAAGTTTGCTACCACTAGACATGCATTACAAAAACTACTAAAGGGAATTTTTATGTTAAAATAAAAGGATGCTATACAGCAAGGTGGTAGCATAAAAATATATTCTATATATTTACTTTTTAATGAGTATTATTTCTTACTTATATTCTTTAGGAAAGGCAAATATATAGGCTCTCAGTATAGAAGAGTGGTTGGTTAATTACTTTTGATCATAGTAAAAGGGTTAAAAGACATTTTTAAACTTTAACAAAAATGTGCTACTATATACACAACATAAATAGAGGTAAATTGTGAAAATGGTGTAAAGTAGAAGAAAGAAGGTACAAGTAAGTTTATTTTTGTTATGGGATGAATCTTAATTTGATATCAGCTTAAAATAGGCCTTTATAAATATATATTATTTGAGTCTCATGATAATCAGAAGTAAAATATGTATAGAAGATATACAAAATAAAAAAAGAAATCAAAGTATATTAACATAAAACAAGGGCAAACATAAAAGAAAACAGCCAGAGATAAAAAGATGGCAAAAATAGCTATAAGATTAACATAAAACTATTAAGAAAATGTCAAGACTAAATCTTTTCTAATTAGTAGTCACTTTAAATGTTAAGAGATTAATGTCCTCAGTCAGAATACAAAAAAAAGTCAAAATGAGAAAAATAAAAAGAAAAAGCAACTATACAAGGCTGTCTACAAAAAAACCTTAGATTTAAGGATACTCATAAGCTGAAAGTAAAGGGATTAAAAAAGACAGTCCATGCAAATGATAACTAAAAAAAGAAGAAGAAGAAGAAGAAGAACAGAGGTGGCTATAACTGTATCAGACAAAATAGACTTTAAGTAAAAAGCTGTTACAAAAGAATAATAAGGAAATTATATAATGATAAAAGGGTTGATATACAAGAACATGCAACAATTAAAAAGTATATTTACAACTAACATTAGAACACCTAAAAATATAATACAAACATTGGCAGAACTAAAGGAAGAAATAAACAACAATACAAAAATAGTAGGAGACTTCAATGCCACTTTCAACAGTGAAAAGAAACATCCAGACGGGATATCAATGAGATAATAGAGGATTTGAACGACATTAGATCAAATGGACCTGACAGATATATACAGGACCTTTCAAGCAAAAACAGAAGAATACACATTGTTTTCAAGAATTCATAAAACATTACCAAGGATAGATCAAATGTGTTTATTTATAAACAAGTCTTAAATTTAAGAAGACTGAAATCTTTTAAAGGACCATTTCTGACCACAATGAAATCTAACTCAAAACCAAAAGTAGAATGACTGGACAATATACAATTATGTGGAAATTAAACATTCTACCCTTAAACCACCTTGGGTAAAATAAGAAATCAAAAGAAAAAATTAAAAAATGCCTTAAGAGCAGCAAAACACACTGCCATGTGTGTACCTCTGCAACTATCTGACACGTTCTGCACATGTACCCCCAAACCTATAATGCAATAAAAATTTTTTTAAAAAATTAAAAAAATAAAAATAAAAAAGCTTTCACAAATCTGAACAGCAAAAAAAATGCCTTAAGAAAACAAAAATGAAAATACAATATGCCCAAACCTATGTGATGCAGCATAAGCAGTATTAGAAAGGAAATTTACTGCTGTAAATTACATTAAAATGGATAAAAATTCTCAAATAATCAACCTAATGTTACCTATCAAGAAAGTAGATAAACAAGAAAAAGCATGCCCAAAATTAGCAGAAGAAAAATATAATAAAAACATTTAAAAACAAATGAAATAAAGAATAGAAAACATTAAAGAATTACTTTAAAATATAAATAAATTCCACAAAACTTTAGCTACACTCGCTAAGACTAAGAGTGAAGACTCAAACAAAATCATAAATGAAAGAGAATGCATTATTATTGATGTCACAGAAATAAAAGAATCATGAGACTATTATGAACAATTATATGCCTACTAACTGAATAACCTAGAAGAAATGTGTACTTTGTAGAAACATACAACATATCAACACTGAATTATATAGAAATAGAAAGTCTTAACAGACCTATAAGTAGTATAGAGATTCAATCACTCAGCAATTAAAAACAACAACAACAACAAAAAAAAAAAATCTAGAATCAGATGGCTTCACTGGTGAATTCTAGTAAACATTTAAAGAAGAATTAACTCTATTCTTCTCAAATTTTTCAGAAAATTGAAGAGAGAAGACTTCTAAACTCATTTTGTAAGACTATAATTATCCTTAAGCCAAAGTCAGACAAAGGCACCACATGAAAACTACAAGATAGTCCTGATAAATGTAGATACAAAAATGCTCAATAAAACCTAGCAAATTTTATTCAACAACACACTAAAAAGGTAATAAATCATGATCACATGAATGCTTTTCTGAGATGCAAGGATGGTCCAACACACAAAAATCAATCTTGTAACTGTACTAACTAAGAATAAAAATGATGTTTTTACCTCAATAGATGCAGAAAAAGCACTTGACTTAATTCAACACATCTTCATGATAAAGAACACTCAACACACTGGGAATAGAAGAAGATCACCTCATCATAGAAAATCCTTGCATGGAAAGCCCAGAGCTAACATCAGACTCAATGGTAGAAATCTGAAAGCTTTGCTTCAAAGGTAAAGAATGAAGCAAGAACTTAAGTATAAAGGTGAAAATCTTGTACACTTAAAACTAGAAAATATTGATGAAAGAAATCAAAGAAGGTATAAACAAATAGAAAGACATTCTGTGTTCATGGATTAGAAGAATTAATAGTGTTAAATGCCCATACTACCAAAAGCAATCTAAAAATTTAATTTTATTCCTGTCAGAATCACAATTTTTTTAAAAAATCCTTTTAATTCTAAAATTCATGTGTATCCACAAAAGAACAGGAAGCAACAAAGCAATCTTGAAAAAGAACAAAGCAGGGAGAAGGAATCAGACTTCATGATTTCTAAATATGTTAAAAAGCTACATTATGAATTACATTTAACTAAAAAGCTCTTTACAGCCAAAGAAACAACAGAATGAAAAGACCATAGACCATAGAATGAGAGAAAACAATTGAAAACCATATATCAGATAAGCAGTTAAGTACCAAAATGCATAAAAATTTTCTATTACCCAATAGCAAAAGAAAAACCTAATATCTCAATTAAAAAGTGGACTAAAACTTGAGTAGACATTTACCAAAAAAAGACACACAAATGATGAACAGGTAGATAGATTAGACAGATTAGATAGATAGGTAGGTAGGTATAGAGAGAAAGAGAGAGAGAGAGGGAGAGAGAGAGAGATGGATGGATGGATGCTTAGTGCCAATGATAATCAGAAAAATGCAAATCAAAACCACACTGAAATATCTCAAACTGTCAGGTGGCTATTATCATAAAAACAAGAGACAAGTATTGCTGAGCATGGGGAGACATCAAAACACTTTTATGCCGATGATGGGAATACAAAAGGTACAGCTTCTATAGAAAACAGTATGAAGCTTTCTCAAAAAATAAGACAGAACTGCCATATCATCCAGCAATTCAGCTTCTCAATATTTATTCAAAAGAAATGAAATCGGGATCTTGAGAAGATATTAGCACTCCCATGTTTATTTTAATACTATTCATAATGGCCAAGTCATGGGAACAACCTAAATGGTCACCAAAGAATGAATGAATAAAAGAAAATGTGATATATTACAAGAAAATAATCCCCCTCCCCCCTTTGTTCTTTTTCAAGATTGCTTTGTTGCTTCCTGTTCTTTTGTGGATACATATAAATTTTAGAATTAAAAAGACATTTTTGTAAAAAAAAATTAATATGTATAGTAGACCGCCTCTCTGTGTCCATGTGTTCTCATTTTTCTCACCCACCTATGAGTGAGTATATGCAGTATTTCTTTTTCTGTTCTTGTGTCAGTTTGCTGAGAATGATGTTCTCCAGATTCATGGGGAGGGACAGCAGGGGGCTGGGGGATAGCCTGGGGATGAATACCAAGTGTGGGTGAAGGGGAGGAAGGCAGCAAAACACACTGCCATGTGTGTACCTATGCAACTATCTTGCACGTTCTGCACATGTACCCCAAAACCTATAATGCAATAAAAATTAAAAAATAAAAAAAACTAAAAAAAAAAAAAATAAATAAATAAAATACAATAACATGAAATTTCCTAAAAAAAAAAAAAATCAATATGTGATTCTGACAGGGAACATGTGATAACATGCATGCCATAGAAAAATATTATATTTTTTAATGTTATGTTATTCTGGTATTTAGAAGGTAATTTTGTAATATGTAACAACATGGATGAAACTTGTACACATCCTGCTAAGTGAAATAAGCTAGTCAAAGAAGGACAAATTCTGCATGCTTCTTCCTGTATAAGGTATCTAAAATAATCAAATTCATAGAATTAGAATGTAAAAATGTCCATTCCAGGGAAGGAATGAAAAGGAAAACTAGGAGTTGCTAAATTATGCTAAAATAATGTTTAATTGGCATGCAGTTTCAGTTAAGCTAAATAAATAATTCTGTATTATTCATTATAGGTACAGCATTGTACATATAGTGAACAATAATGCATTGTTTACTTAAAATTTCTTACGAGGGTAAACATCAAGTTATGTATTTTTACCACAATAAAATTAAATAAAATAAAGCAGCCTCACTCTTTGTATTGTGACACACATACACACAAACACACACATATATACACACATATATATACACATACATATGTGTATAATATATATACACACGTGTACATATGTATGCACATATATACACATGTGTACATATATATGCACATATATACACATATGTGTACATATATACATATGTGTACACATATACATATATACACACTTATAATGTGCAATTGCAGAATATTTGTTTCTTGAATTTTCAGTTATTCTTAATTTTAGGAATATGTTTTATGAGTTAAGAAACAGTGAGTTCTCACATATTATTACTTATAATTTTATATTCTATTTATAGATGAATACTCACTGTGCTGTAGAATACTTAATGATAAAGCATGCATTTTTCCCAGTATAAATAACATAGTCTACGAAATTGAAAATTTCCAAATTTTTTATTCCAGTATCTGTTTTAAAACATATTCATCATATAAGAATGTGTTTTCCTTTTCATTGTAAAAATGATTTTATAACTACAATTGTATACAGGTCGTTAGAATAAATCTTAATTCCACTTAGTGAAATTTTTAAGCATATACAAAAATAAAATTTACATGCACAAATATTATGCTCAATTATAATTTTTAATGAATATTTCTATTTATTCCCCTGAAGAAAAACAAAGAATTTCAGAAACGTTAAGAAAACAAACTAGTTGTATGCTTTTTCATTTTTTATGGGCTCTTGAAATGCAATACCTTTAGTTTACATGTCAAAAAGTGGAAGCTCCCTGATTGCCTTGCAAAGCTGTCTTAGAGGCTAATAGTCATAAGACTAAACCAAACATAGTCCTTCAATAATGACAATTTCCACATTAGTTCTTAGCAACTATTAGTGTAGTAAGATGAGCAGTGTCCCTCCAAAATTCACACCTACTTAGAGCCTCAGAATATGTTCTTATTTAAAATATGGTCTAATTAGATGTGATTAGTTAAAAATCTCAAATAAACTATTCTAGATTTAGAATGGTTTCTAAATCCAAGGACAGATACTCAAATAAAAAGAGAAGACACAGATGTTCAGATGAAAGAGGGCCATGTAAGGATGGACATAGGATTGAAACTGTGAGGTCACAAGCTAAGGAATATCAGAGCCATTAGAAACTAGAAGAAGCAAAAAGGGATTCTTCCCGAGAGCCTACAAACTCTGATTTCACATTTTCAGCCTCCCAACCCATAGAACAAGAAATTTTTGTTGTTTTAAAATATACAATTTGTGGTGCTTCGGAGTTCTCCCAACCCCATAAAAACTAATACAATTAATTTGAATGGTAATGTTATAAGAGAATGCTGTTTTCTTAGAGTTAATTTGAATACTTGCTCTGCCAGTGTAAAATAGAAAGAGGAACGAGTCATGTACAAATAAAGAGAAAACATAGCCTGCCAATAGATGTCAGAGCTAATACCAGTGGGACTAGAAAGCAAGATATGGGAATGTACAGTCATGTATTCAATCACAAATATTCCTAAATTAAATATTTCCAAGAAGTTAGTATGTGCCAGGTGATATAGTAAGCACTGAGGAGACAAAAGCCATAAAATATAAATGAAAAGCTTCAGCTCTTAAGGTCTTCAGTGGTCTTCAGTCAATTCAAAAAAGGAAAAATATGTATTTCAATCCATATTATTAACTGCTATAAACACTGTAAGCACTGCATGTTATTGGAATATATAAGAGTCTTCAATTCCATCTTGATTAGTGGTTCTCATCTTAACTAGCATTGATATCACCTAGGGAGTTGGAATATATTCAATATATATGCTCTGTCTCTCCATATTTGTCTATTAAGCACATATACATGGACTCAAAAGTGCACATAACACACATATTTGTTATTCAATTTTATTAGGAAATGAGCTTAAAAGGAAATACCAAAAAATATAAATATTGAGAAGTAAAGAGATATTGCAAATCATTGGTATATTTGTTCAAAAGCTCATTGACATATTTTTCTTTTAGTTTTTCCCTTGACGAGAATGAAAAACTTCATTACCACCCTGATTGAATCTATTAGCTCCCTGAAATTCACCAGTTTCTATGGAGAACTTGTAACAACTTCTCTAAACTTAACTAGAGCACTGATCTTGTATGTGACCAAGAGTTCTCTTATGGGCCTATTTCTTCAGTGTTAGGCAGTCTCAGGCTGTAGGCTTATGAATATTATTTCAGTCCTCAGTTTTAAAGATATAAAAGTTAAATAGGAGAAAATGTACTTGTATTGCTTATGCATGTCTCTAAATCATCCTTCCATGTTATCAGAAGTATAACAAGTTAACTTACTGTGCCAGAATTTGCCATCTGATTTCACTTTTCAGAATAAGTTTTCCGACTTTTTGTAAAATGTGTTATATTGCCATATCAGCTTATTTGGTGACATTTGTAAAGGGCTCATAGCATTTACTATGTTCTCTTTTTAACATCTTTCCATTATGGTCTTGTTTGGTGTCTCATATAACTAAAATGTAGTGGGCATTTCACATATATTAATTGTTCATGATCCCTTCTTCTAATGAAATAAAAAAATATACAGAATTGTAAAGTAAATTCTGAGAAGTAAATTTATGTCAAATAATCTGTCAAACTGAGAACCAGAACTATTCAGGATTGATGCTATAGCAGGAAAAATGTCCCCTTAGAATTTATAAATACTATGGATGAATCTGTAAACCATAATTCACAGCAAACTGACACAAGAACAGAAAATCAAACACCACATGTTCTCCCTTGTAGGCAGGTGTTGAACAATGAGAACACATGGATATAGAAAGGTGAGCATCACATACTGGGGTCTGTTGGGGGACTAGGGGTGGAACAGCAGAAGGTGGGAGGTTGGGGAGGGATAAAACAGGGAGAAACATCAGATATAGGTGACGAGGGGATAAAGGCAGCAAACCACTTTGCCATGTAAGAACCTATGCAACAACCCTGCAAGATCTGCACATGTACCCCAGAATCTAAAGTACCATTAATAATAATAATAGTAATTTCTAAATACAGCATGCAAATAGATATTATAAAGCAGCATATGCAAAATCTTCTAGAAGTCAGTAAATTGGCAATTATATTGTTGAAGTCAATCAGGTGTTGGCTAATGAGTGCCCGGTCTTGGTTGATGGAAATAAAAATAGAAGAGAATGTTTGACTCTGAGAGTCCTTTGGAAGTAAAAATTAATAGAAGTAATTGAATAAACTGTTAGAATTAAAGATAACATTGAGGAGACTCACAAGATGGGGTTGTAGAAGCGACTCAGGATTGCAGCTCTCACTGAAGGTGCAGAGGGTGAGTCCTAGCCGCATTCTAGGATGGACCTTTTTTGCCCACAGAGTGTTGAGAGTCCCAAATGTGGGAGAGACACGGGACTCTAGAAAAGCTGGCTAACACAGCCAGCTTGCGCGGCCGCTTCGACCAGCGCTGCAGCGGGACACGGCACAAAACTCACTGGTCTGGATGCCCTGTTAAACCGGCAATCTGAGATTTGGAAGGGCAGATTGGCATGTCCATCTGACTGAATGGGATTTGGACAATGAGCCAGACCAGGAGTTTCCTGGGAAGCGTGATCTGAGCCGGTGCAGTGGGCAGTGGCAAGGGAGATCTCACGGATCCCAGTGCCCTATCGGCAGACGACTGGGGCGCCAGTGAGAGAGTCGACCTTTCAGCTTGCGGAAAGGGAGAGAGAGAGAGAGGACGGACTCTGAGGCAGGGAGCTGGGTGATCGGGCTTGGCGGGTCCCACCCTCATGAGAACAAGCAGGGCGGTGACTGGAGGCGCTTGGGACTGAGAGTTTTGCTGCCGCAACTAGGATGGTGTAGCCCGGTGAGGGAGGGGCGTCCACCATTACTGACGTAATCCGCCCCTACTGAAGTACCGCCCAGGGCTGACACAGCCTGCCATTGCTGAGGCAACCTGCCATAACAGAGAGACTCCACCAGGAGGGGGGAGCACTCCAAAGCAGAACAGAGCCCAGCAGCAACAGGGCAGACGCGCGCTAGCAGGGAAGAGCCCCGGCAGGCAAATAGTGAATAGACTGCCTCCTAGTGGGGCGGGACAGTGCAACAGATACTCATAAAGAAATCCCCAATTCCCTGAGACAGAGCATCTAAGAGGGGGTGGGAAAAAGAGTGGTGTTTTATGAGTTCTATTTCAGCAGACATAAACAACCTCCCAACAACCCTGAATGAAAAACGGAGCTCACACCTTGGCACTGGAGCTCCTATAAAGCACAGACCGTCTTCTTAAGCAGCTCCCTGACCACTGTATATCCAAAAAGTCACCCCAAAAAAGGACTAATCAGAATAACATTTAGCGGGCATCATTCTGGAACAAAGACAGCAGAAGAAGAAACAGGTATCATCCCTCACTGTTTCACAGCTGCTACAGGTATACTCCAGACAAGCAGGGCCTGGAGTGAACCTCAGCACTCATACAGCAGAGGGGCTAGACCATTAGAAGGAAAGCTAAGTAACAAAAATAATTCATCATCAACAATCTCAGCATCCACACAGAGACCCAATTGAAAAATCAGCAACTAGTAAGATGACAGGCAGATAAATCTATAAAGATGGGAAGAAACCAGCGCAAAAAAGAGGAAAACACCCGAAACCAAAACACCTCACTTTCTACAAAGGACCAAAACCCCGCACCAGCAAGGGAACCAAGCTGGACGGAGAATAATTGTGACAAAATGACTGAATCAGACTTCAGAAAGTGGATACTGAGAAACTTCATTGAGCTAAAAGAACATGTTCTAAATCAGTGCAAAGAAACTAAGAACCTTGAAAAAACGTTTGAAAAAATATTCAAGGAATTGATAACAAGAATGGACAACTTAAAGAGGAACATGAATGAATTGAAGGAGCTGAAAAACACAACATGAGAACTTCGTGAAGCATGCACAAGTTTCAACAGCCGAATTGACCAAGCAGAAGAAAGAATATCAGAAGTTGAAGATCAACTCAATGAAATAAAACGTGAAACGAAGATTAAAGAAAAAAGCACAAAAAGGAATGAACAAAATCTCAACGAAATGTGGGACTATGTGAAGAGACCAAACCAACGTCTGATAGGTGTACCAGAATGTGATGAAGAGAATGAATCCAAGATGGAAAACACTCTTCAGGATATTATTCAGAAAAATTTTCCCAACCTAGCAAGACAGGTCAATACTCAACTTCAGGAAATACAGAGAACACCACAAAGATACTCTGCAAGAAGAGCAACCCCAAGGCACATAATTGTCAGATTCACCAGGGTAGAAATGAAGCAAAAAATACTAAGGGCAGCCAGAGAGAAAGGTCGGGTCACCCACAAAGGGAAGCCCATCAGACTCACAGCAGATCTCTCAGCAGAGACTCTACAAGCCAGAAGAGAGTGGGGGCCAATAATCAACATCCTTAAAGAAAATAACTGTCAACCCAGAATTTCATATCCAGCCAAACAGAGCTTCATAAGTGAAGAAAAAATAAAATCCTTCATGAACAAACAAGTACGCAGAGATTTTGTCACCATTCGGCCTGCTTTACAAGAGCTCCTGAAAGAGGCACTACACATAGAAAGAAACAACCAGTACCAGCCTTTCTAAAAGCATACCAAATGCTAAAGAGCATCAACAAAATGAAGAATCTACATGAACCAATGGGCAAAACAGCCACCTAGCATCAAAATGGCAGTATCAAATTCACTCATAACAATATTAACCCTGAATGTAAATGGGCTAAATGCACCAATCAAAAGACACAGACTGGCAAATTGGATAAAAAATCAAAACCCATCGCTGTGCTGTATCCAGGCAACCCACCTCACATGCAAAGATACACAAGGCTCAAAATAAAAGGATGGAGACAGATTTACCAAGCAAATGGAGAGCAAAAAAAAAAGCAGGGGTTGTAATTCTCATCTCTGATAAAATAGACTTTAAAGCAACAAAGATCAAAAGGGACAAAGAAGGTCATTACATAATGGTAAAAGAATCGATAAATCAAGAAGAGCTAACGATTCTAAATCTATATGGACCCAATGTAGGAGTACCCATACATATAAGGCAAGTTCTTAATGACTTCCAAAGAGACTTAGACTCCCACACAATAATAGTGGGAGACTTTAACACTCCACTGTCAATAGCAGACAGATCAACCAGACAGAAAATTAACAAGAATATCCAGGATTTGAACTCAGACCTGGAACAAGCAAACCTGATAGACATTTACAGAACTCTCCACCCCAAATTCACAGAATATACATTTTTCTCAGCACCACATCACACCTACTCCAAAATTGACCACATAATTGGAAGTAAAGCACTCCTCAGCAAATGCAAAACAAAGGAAATCATAACAAACAGTCTCTCAGACCATAGTGCAATCAAGTTGGAACTCAGAATTCAGAAAATAACTCAGAACCTCACAGCTTTGTGAAAACTGAACAACTGGCTCTTGAATGTTGATTGGATAAACAAAGAAATGAAGGCAGAAATAAAAAAGTTCTTTGAAACCAACGAGAATGAAGACACAACGTACCAGAATCTCTGGGACACATTTAAAGCAGTCTGTAGAGGAAAATATATAGCAATAAGTGCCCACATGAGAAGAGTGGAGAGATCCAAAATTGACACCCTATCATCAAAATTGAAAGAGCTAGAGGAGCAAGATCAAAAAGCTCAAAACCTAGCCAAAGACAAGAAATAACTAAGATCAGAGCAGAACTGAAGGAGATAGAGACAAGAAAAACCCTTCAAAAATCAATAAATCTAAGAGTTGGTTTTTTGAAATGATCAACAAAATAGACAGACCACTAGCCAGACTGATATAGAAGAAAAAAGAGAACAACCAAATAGATGCAATAAAAAACGATAATGGAAAAATTACCACAGATTCCACAGAAATTCAAACCATCATCAGAGAATACTACAAACAACTCTATGCACATAAAATAGTAAATCAGGAAGAAATGGATAAATTCCTGGATGCCTGTGTCCTCCCAAGCCTAAACCAGGAGGAAGCCGAAACTATGAATAGACCAATAACAAGGTCTGAAGTTGAGGCAGCAATTAAGAGCCTACCACACAAAAAGCCCAGGTCCAGATGGGTTCACAGCTGAATTCTACCAGACACACAAGAGGATCTGGTACCATTCCTTCTGAAACTATTCCAAATAATCCAAAAGAGGAACCCTTCCCAAATCATTTTATGAGACCAACATCATCCTGATACCAAAACCTGGCAGAGACTCAACAAGAAAAAAAACTTCAGGCCAATATCCATGATGAACATAGATGCAAAATCTTCAATAAAATACTGGCAAACCGATTGCAACAGCACATTAAAAACTTATCCATCATGATCAAGTAGGATTCATCCGGGGATGCAAGGCTGGTTCAACATACAAGTCTATAAATGTAATTCACCACATAAACAGAAGCAAAAACAAAAACCACATGATTATCTCAATTGATGCAGAGAAGGCATTTGACAAAATTCAACAGCCCTTTATGCTAAAACCCTCAATAAACTTGGTATTGATGGAACATATCTCAAAGTAATAAAAGCTATTTATGACAAACCAACAGCCAATATCATACTTAATGGGCAAAAACTGGAAGCATTCCTTTGAAATATGGCACTAGACAAGGATGCCCTCTCTCACCACTCCTATTCAACATAGTACTGGAAGTTCTAGCCAGAGCAATCAGGCAAGAAAAAGAAATAAAGGGTATTCAAATAGGAAAGGTGGAAGCCAAATTGTCTCTATTTGCAGACGACATGATAGTATACCTAGAAGACCCCATCACCTCAGCCCAAAAGCTCCTGCAACTGATAAGCAACTTCAGCAAAGTCTCAGGATATAAAATCAATGTGCAAAAATCACAAGCATTCCTATACACCAATAACAGACTTAAAGAGAACCAAATCAAGAACGAACTGCCATTCACAAT